>CAMOHE010053852.1:0-11155 GCA_946598075.1 Artocarpus hirsutus
GTTCCGTTGAGGATAAAAAGGAACTTGAAAGATGGGATTGTTCTAACCAAATAAGTCTAATGATCATTAAGAGAGGCATTCCAGAAGTCTTCAGGGGCACTGTGCCTGATGAGGTCACTACAGCCAAAGGTTTCCTTGAGGCCATAGAAAAATGCTTTGCAAAGAATGATAAAGCTGAAACAAGCACGCTTTTGGCGAGCTTGATTTCAATGAGGTACGAAGCAAAAGGAAACATAAGGGAGTACATCATGCAGATGTCTCATCTTGCTTCAAGATTAAAGACACTAGATCTGGAAATTTTTGAAGACCTTCTAGTACATCTTGTATTGATTTTTCTTCCTGCACAATTCAGCCAATTTAAGATCAGTTATAACTGCCAGAAAGAGAAATGGACTCTTAATGAGTTAATTTCTTATTGTGTGCAAAAGGAAGAAGATTGAAGTAAGAGAAGACTGAAAGTACTCACTTGGCTAGCACCTCTAAGGACAAGAAGAAGAAAAGAAAGAGTAATGAAGCTGCTAAAGGTCCAGTACAAAAGAAACAAAATAAGGATAATAAGGATGAAAATCATACTTGTTTCTTTTGTGGTAAACCTGGACACATGAAGAAGGTCTGCACCAAGTATCATGCTTGGCGTGCAAAGAAAGGTACGCTTCTCAGTTTGGTTTATTCTAAGGTTAATTTAACTTCAGTGCCAAGACACACTTGGCGGATTGATTCAGGTGCCACTACTCAGATAAGTGTGTCTATGAGAAGTCACAGACTTTGGACGTGTTTAAGTCATATAAGGCTGAGGTTGAACTTCAACTCAGTAAAAGAATTAAGGCCATCAGATTTGACCGTGGTGGTGAGTACTATGGTAGATATGACAGATTAGGTGAATAACATCCAGGACCTTTTGCTAAATTCCTAGAGGATTGCAGGATAGTCCCTCAATATATCATGCCAGGTTCACCTAGCATGAATGGTGTAGCTGAGAGACAAAACTGGACACTTAAGGATATGGTAAGGAGTATGATTTGTCATTCCACCTTACTTGAATCCCTCTGGGGTGAAGCACTTGAGACTGCAGCTTACATTCTCAATAGGGTACCAATAAAGACAGCAGCCAAAACACCTTATGAGCTTTGGACTAGCAAAAGGCCTAGTCTAAAGCATTTACATACTTGGGGTTGTCTAGCTGAAACAAGACCTTATAGGTCTAATGAAAAGAAATTAGACCCCATGACAGTGAGCTGCTATTTTATTGGTTACTCTGAATGGTCAAGGGGTTACAAATTTTATGATCCCACTACTAAGGCTATTTTTGAGACGGGAATTGCAACATTTTTTGAGGATGTTGAGTTTGGCGGGAGAAATAAGGTTAGAGACTTTGTCTTTGAGCATGAATTTGATCCTATTTCTCTTGAACAAGAGGAATTGATTCCTATTCCCACAATTGCTTTTGATAATGTTCAGGTTTCTATCCTTGACATTGATCAATCTGCAAATCAAGAACAACCAAACACAATCATTCAACCCCTTAAGGTACAAACTCAACAACCTTAAGAACCAGAACCTCAGGAACTTGTGTCATTAAACAGATCCACTAGAGACAGGAGAAGTGCTATTCCGAATGATTACATAGTATTTCTCCAAGAACATAAGGAAAGAGTTGGATTGATGGATGATGATCCGATCAATGTCCGTCAAGCCATGCATAGTTCAAACTCTCAAAGATGGATGGATGCCATGAAAGATGAGATAAAGTCCATAAAGGACAATGACGTTTGGGATCTCTTTCCATTACCTGAAGGTGCGAAGCCCATTGGTTGTAAATAGATATTTAAAACCAAGAGGGATTAAAAGGGTGATGTAGAGCGATATAAGGCTCGTCTTATCGCTAAGGGCTTTACTCAAAAAGAAGGCATTGATTATAAAGAGACTTTCTCTCCGGTTTCAACAGAAGACTCTTTTAGGACAATTATGGCACTTGTAGCACATTTTGATCTTGAGCTACATCAGATGGATGTTAAGACGGTGTTTCTAAATGGTGACATTGAAGAAACGATCTATATGGTGCAGCCAGAAAACTTTAAGTCGGGAGACCCAAAGAAGATGGTTTACAAATTAAAGAAATCCATCTATGGGCTTAAGCAAGCTTCTCGTCAATGGTATTACAAATTTCATCAAGTGATAGTCTCATTCGGTTTCGAGATGAAAGCTGTGGATGATTGTATATACCATAAGTTCAGTGGGAGTAAGTGTATTTTCTTGGTATTGTATGTTGATAACATACTGCTTGCCACCAATGATATAGGCTTATTGCACGAAACCAAGAGATTTCTATCAAAAAAATTTAAAATAAAAGATCTTGGTGACGCCTCTTTTGTGTTAGGAATTAAAATACACCGAGATCGCTCTCGTAGTGTTCTTAGGTTATCGCAAAAGAGCTATATCGAAAATGTGCTTAAAAGATTTGGCATGCAGGACTGTAAACCAGGAAATACCCCTGTGGCCAAAGGAGATAAATTCAGTTTAAGTCAGTGTCCTAAGAATGACCTTAAGGTAAGGAGATGGAAAAGATCCCATATGCTTCATCTGTTGGGAGTTTGATGTATGCTCAAGTTTGTACTCGTCCGGATATAGCATACATTGTTAGTTTGTTGGACAGATATTTGAGTAACCCAGGAATGGATCATTGGAAAGCAGCCAAAAGGGTTATGCGATATTTACAAAGAACAAAAGATCACATGCTTACATATATAAGGTCAGACCAACTCGAGATCATTGGTTATTCGAATTTAGATTTTGCTGGATGCCAAGATAGTTGTCTATCCACTTCGGGCTATATTTATTTGCTTGCTGAAGGAGCTATTTCTTGGAGGAGTGCTAAGCAGTCACTCATAGCTTCTTCCACTACGGAGGCAGAATTTATAGCATGTTATGAGGCATCCAATCATGGAATATGGCTGCGAAACTTTGTCACTGGGCTGCGAATTGTGAAAAATATAGAAAGACCACTTAAGTTATTTTATGACAATAAATCCACAGTCTTATATTCCAACAACAACAGGAGCTCTTCAAAGTCAAAGCATATAGAGATTAAGTTGGTTGTTGTTAAAGAAAGAGTTCAGAGTGGTCAGGTGTCTATAGAGCATATTGGTACAAACTCCATGATAGCGGATCCGCTTACAAAAGGGCTACCACCCAAGGTCTTTCACGAGCACACTGCTCATATGGGTGTTCAGTTATTTGATGATATGCAGTTTTAGTGGGAGTTTGTATTTGAATGCTAATTTTCTTTGTATATAGACATTATGTGTTTGTATATGTTTTCTGCAGAAATAAAAAATACAGTTTACTTACACTCTGATTTCGGTACAGTTTGGATCTCATTTAGGTATAAGGTAGGACCAGTTGGAAATAGACATGTTTATATCACATTGCATGTAATTTCCATGCTACACATCCATACTTGATCTATGTCATTTGGTTATATCGATATACGTAATCATTGATGGGTCTAGTCACGCTACATTTGTGACGAAGACCGCTTTGGTTCTATGTTGATATGATCAATGGACGAGATTGTTCAGGAATACCCTTATATGTGATAGCAAAGGTTGAGCTCACTAAAGTTAATACATTTTTGTAAAGATACATATGTGGCCCAAGTGGGAGATTGTTAGAAAATAATTTTTCATGTGGGTACACATATGTAATTAAATGTGTTATTTAATGCTATCTTAAAGTAAAGCCTAAATTAAAGTGATATAATTAAGATGAAGTTAAAAGGCTTTATTGGGTATTAAAATAATGTATGGATTATTTTTATAAATATTATATGTGTAGATACCCATTTGTAATTTCTAGATTTTATGATGGACGAAACTGAAAATACACTAAAATAACAAAAGTTATTTATTCTGGTTATGGTCCCCAATCCATACGTATGTTTCATTCTTCTTGTTTTCTTTGAAATCCCATCTTCTTAGAAAATTATAAGGAGTACATATTGGATTGGAAGACAATAACCCACATCAATCCAAGATCATGAATTTAGGTACGCTTCCGCAATTTGGTATGATTCTTTTCAATAATTTGACATGAACGATCTTGTAGAATTTTTGTTCAATCCAATCTAACAGCTCCAAGATTACAATCATTCATCATTCGGCCGTCAATCTCTAGGGCGCACTACCAGAAGCTCCAAGATTACAATCATTCATCATTCGGCCGTCAACCTCTGCCGGAATGCTAACTTTCTCAGCTGGAGCCACTGAGCCGACATTCCTCTTTCTTTTCAGCTCCGGCGGGCCGCCATCCAATGAAATACAAGATGAGGGTGAACAAGCCTCCGGCGGCGCTGATCGATGCCTCGGAAGCACTCTGACTGGCTCTGGCACCCCGCTTGAGCCGATGAGATGCGGGAAGTTGAGCTTGGCTTTGGATCCGCGCATCTTGAAAGCAGCTCGGTCGTAAGCCAAAGCCGCATCCTCCGGGGTCTCGTAAGTCCCGAGCCATATCCTGGAGCCCTTCTTCTTAGGGTCCCTTATCTCCGCCACGTACCTCCCCCACGGCCTGCGCCTCACTCCCCTATAAGAGCACCCTCTCGACGGCGGCGCGTGAGTCACACGGGCCATCGTTTCCGCCTGAAAACTCACGACCTCCCATGGCCCTTTACCGGTGCTCACAGTATCTTCAACTCGAATGCCATCCCAAAACTCCGTCAAAACAGAATTATATTCCTCCTTAGTGCTAATAAAAGTATTGTCATTATTAACGTATGAGTTAGCTGCCGGAGAAGTATTATAAGTTGTGAGAGTGTCGTCAAATTCATCTTCTAGAAGAAATTGACGAACGGACTCCAAATCAATGTCTATATCAGATTCGAGGATGTTCTGTTTTTCCATTTAGTTGTGAGATCGACCAATGTTCTTTCTCAGTTACTATATATATATATATATATATATATATATATATAGTGTATCATAAGCAGACCCATTTCTTCTACTATAACTACTACTAGTGCTTTTGTTCTTTCTAAGAAACTTCACAGTTAATTTAGTCACGTTTAAGATGATCATCATATTTTGCATTTGCATATCTGGATTTGAATATTGAGATATTCTTTGAACATTTTTTTTATGGTTTTTCGTCCTTGGATGGAAAAGTAGTTTAGAATATATACACGTAATGATTGTCCATCACACTAGCCAGGTGAAAAATTTAATATTCTAGTAATATATATTTGTCTTGAAATAATTGATGTTTAAAGAACTCAATCATAGAACAATACGGATGTATATTCCCTTATAACCCCTCCCTTTATATATATATATATATATATATATATATATATATACTTGTTCCACAACAAAAATGAGCTTCACGCTATAATAAGACAGTATGTGAGAATATGTGGTCGACGGTGTTTTCTTTTTAAAGAAATATTAATGGCTTATATTGCATATTTCTCACTATATATATACTTGTTATTTAACAACTATATATTATCATGTGTTGAGAAGAGAACGAAGAGAGTGGGAAATTGATCAGCGTCGCACAATTTTTGTGTCCATGAGTATTGATTAATCTCGCTAAATTTCAATTCAAGTTTTCTAAAAATCAAACATATATGTCAAATACCAAAAATCTGCAAAATATATTTGAGGTGTTAGATGAAGTGGACATATTATGTTCTCGTCTTTAGTCTAAAACTTTTGCTTTTGAAACTAATATAAGGTCAGAAGTCAGAAGTTATCGAAAAGTTCCCTTAAAGAAATAAGAAAATTAGGATTAAGGAAACACCATGATCTCCACATGTGAATATACAATAAGGATACTAATTAAATGCATATTTCTATAAATTAATTCAATGTTGAACTGCAAATTGTCGGATGATAAAATTAACATAAAAAGAATAATATCTGAAAGATTTGTTCTTGGAATTTCAAAACACGGCAACATGAATAGTTCTACATCCAATGAAATATTAAAGAAGCATTTAAAAACATATATATAACGAAAGCTCTGACTACACGGTTTAACACAACTACTCTTTTTTTATTACTAGTTGCATTTTTTTTCTAACCATATGTATACTAATTGCAGAGTTTTGTTTTTAACAAACTACTAATTGCAATTCAGAACTATAAGCTTAATTGCCATAAAGCTAAAGTTTATTTGTTCAAAGAAAAAAGTTACGTTTCATGTCTTGCTTGGTTTATAGGTTTGAACATAAAATAAAAACATAAAAAATAAACAAATGTTAAAAAATTTAAATTGTGATTGAGATCTATGAACCAAAAAAGAACGTAGAATCACGGCCTAATATATAACGTGAGAAACAAACCATAAGAATACCAAATTCCATTTTCTATGCTTGTTTACCATTTGTAATTTCTTTTATGTTTACGTGCCATTTAATTTCTTCAGCCTGCTTAATTAACAGCTAATGCAATATTATTCATAATTAACAACGAAAGGAATAAATTCAAAACCAAGTTCAAATAGAAGTCCGATTTCAGAAATTAAATTTCAACTTTCTATTATAGTGAATGACCATTTAGTTAAATTGAGACTTGGACTTAGGAGGTGCGTGTTGGACTCTGCATCATATAAAAAGTTCTCTTATATTATCAGATCGTTTAGATATTAGTCTCTTAACTAGATTTTCAATATTAATTAAAAGATATACTTGGTTTTGTTTTTTTTTTTCTTTTAATTTATCATTTTCTTTTATCTTTTTTCTTTGTTTGTTTGTTGTTTGCGCAAGTAAATTGACGAGGAAATTGAACTGGCAGCATGGGCAGATTTTTTTGAGGTCAATGATACTTGTAACCGTGTCATTAAAAGTAGACTCTTCGTGGGCAATTTTTTTCCCACTAAAAAAAAGATCGTTGGAATCATTTGTCCCGGGTGCTTTCGCAGCTCTTACGAGCCTCGAAGCCCACCAATTATACGGATCTAATTCAATCGAATAACGAGTTCAGCTTTCACCCCGAATCCACATACGTACCGACCCCTATATAATGGCGTAGTCAGTCACTAGGGACTATATATTAGAACTAGTATTTTATTGTAAAAAACGTGACATATATTTCAATAATTGAGTTAGATGTAATTATAACTTTTTTTTTTAAATAGAGACACAAAAACATATTCAAATTATAAGGACACAATAATATGTTTCAATTATTTTATAGGACATAAAAACATTTTTTATTATTCTATAGGGATATAGTTGTAATTTTCTTCCAAAATAAAGACATAACTAAAATTTTAAACTACAATATCAAAGTGAAAACACAAATTTTAACAAATAAGTAGGGATACATTCCCTTTGAGCATTATAAGAACTTAGAAATGGATTCGATCTCGATCGGGAGTTATGTTCCAATCATTCATTATGATTATAGTTTATATCTTTTTAAATTTAAAATACTAAGATCTCTTAAAATCTGCTTCATTAATACTGGATTGTGAACTTTTTCCATGCTCTTTGTAAACTTTAAGAATTTTAAGAATTTGGACTTTGAGATTTAATTAGTTATTTCTAGTTTAAATTTTGATTTGATACGTTAATTTGTTTTCATGAGAAATTAATGCCATATTGTGGAATTTTATATTTAATTTAATAAAATTCTCTTTCAATATTGATAATGTGGCAAGAATTTTTTTTTTATTATTATTCTTAACGGATAAATTGAATATGAAGGAAGTCTTCTGAATGGAGATTCCTCAACCCCGTCTCAAAGTAATACGGGTAAGAGGGTGTATTAGGTGGCAAAAGCGAGAGTGGAGGCAGGGTGGGGGACGGGGATTCATACCTGTCCTCATCTTGCCCGATGATCCTCCCTAAATATGTTGGCCCCATTTTTTTTTTTATTTTTAGAATTTTTAAAAATATTGTTACATGTTTTTCTAAGTAAAAATTTTAAAAAAATTTTTAACATAACTCCTAATAAATTCTTATTTTTTTAACAAAAATATTTTCACCTTTTTTAAAAATAATACCAAGCGGTCCTATTATATTTTCCTCAGAAACAAACCATTATGCAATCAGAGAAGCAGAGCACTAAGGTGCGTTATTTCATATTTGATGGAATTGCAACGATAAGGTGAATAACGTTAATGGATTGGTTTAATAATAGTTTTACAAATAAAATAAAATAAACTTTCACATTTTTTATTTCACAAAATTACCTCTATATTTCAAATAGAGTTTTATCCTTATATCCTCATTCGATTCTCTCCCACTGTCCCCAACCAAACCCTATCCCTCCCATGGTCCCCAGGCAAACACCACCTTAAAGAGGCACATTTACCAAAAGCATAAGAATAAAAATCACTCATTACTTTTAAATATTTATTTATCAATTTGAAGAAGTACTAATAATGATAATATTATCCATGTTATAAATTTAAACATTTATGTAAATTTAACATTTATTTATTTATTTATTTTTTATGGAGAATCAATACTAAGGGACATTAAGATTACATTTGAGGCACACGAAACTCTCATATGCTGATCTTACAAGTAAAGACATTATTAAAAAAAAAGTAATGCTCCTCACTTTTCCTCTCCTTTCGATACAAAGTAAAGGCACACCAAGTAAAGGCACAATGAAGGCAAAATAGACAAATTACCAAACGCTAGGAAGCATATCACCTTTCAATTATTTCCAGAGGCAAGACAGGAAAAAAGTACAAAGTACAGCCAAAGCTAGAGATCGATGTTATTCATGAAATTAGCGTGTATCATCATCATCACATCATCATCATATAATATAAAATAAAACGCATGATGATTGGGAATGGCTAAAGAAAAAAATTAGAAGACATCCGAGAGAGTTGGGAGCTTGATCTCTCCTTTCCTGGAGAGGGGAATGGTAATGTTACCAACGATAGGAAGGTCAATTATGAGATCAATCAGAATTTCATAGTCGATGTCCCAGTCTCTGCCCACGTCCTTCACCAAGCTCAGCAACAAGCTGTGCGGCACCTTCACTGGCACCTCCAATAGGGTCGTGTCCTCCGCCTTCAACGACCCCGGGTCCGGAATTTTACCGGAAGCTATCACACTGCAGCCATTTTTTGCATACATTTCAATAACATAACTTGCGCTAATGTCCCGCAATAATTTTGCAGAGTTAAGCAAATGCTTCAATAAAAACACAACATAGAAGACAGAAATAAAGTATAATTAGAATTCTATATCATTAAATTAACGAGAATGCATATAATTGTTCTGTTAGTGGAGTCAAGAATATATATATATATATTTATATAATCGCTACGATTGTCCATTTCTTATGCCGTTTTCCCCTTTACTGTCATTTGTAAATCTTTATTGATTGGTGCAGTTCTAGTTTTATGTTTTTTTTTTCCCCTTTAAAAAGCAATCCTAGTTTCGGCCGATTAAACTCAAAAGTAGAGAATTGTGTTTTTATTTATTTTTCACTTAATACAGAGACAATACTTCACCCTATTTCTAAGGAATAAAATACCAGGAAAAGAAAACTAATACAAAAAGAAAAGGAAACTACCAAATAAGTACGTAATGATCATTAATGGGTAATATAATGGAATTCTAAAAATATAAGGAAATAATCTAAAATTGGAAACTGTGCATTTCGACAATTAACTATTTACAATAGGCAACAAAACAATTGATTTTGTTCTTCGCCCATAAAACATCCTTGTTTCTCAAAATCTTGAATGATTAAGGAAACATAAAAAACGCCTCCAAACTTGAACAATCAAGCTCTTAAAAAATATGTAGTACTTGTATTTGGGACCAATCCATTTCTTAAAACAAAATAATTCGAACAAGACAATCTTTCTACAACCATGAAAAGGGGCTTTTTAGATTTCACATTTTATTAGACTGTAGGATCATAAATCACTAAAATCGAATCAATTGGATGGCTGATTTCAGGATAAGTGATAAAAATCATTCCATAAACAGACTTCATCATTATGTCACACGTGTCATACATCGCACAAGATAAATATTATGTTCATAGAATATTTTAATATCACCGTTATCTATGTTAAAATTGACAAAATATTATATTCATAGAGTATTTGAATATCACCATTGTCCATGTTAAGTTTTACAATTTTTGTTTTTTTTTTGTTTTTTTTGGAGAAAATAGACCATTGGTTTATGCTAAAAATAAGATCTTATGATTGTACCCATCTATCTTCATAAACCAAACATAACACATACAATATTTATTTATTTATTTATTGAAAAAAAGAAAAAAAAAAAAAGATCTAAAAAGAAAAGGGTTGATCCAAACCTGCCGGCGCTTTTGAGAGTGTAATGGATCTCACAGATGGGAATGGCACAGCCATAAGGATTTTCCACCGACACCTTCGCCAGGTACTCTATAGAATCCAGACTCACGCGCTTCAAATCCACGTCTGCAACACTCGCCTCCGGCGTCTTCACGTTCGCCACTTTCTCTGCCAAAAACGTCTTCGCCTTATCTATCAACTCCGCCATTTTTTTTTTCTTTCCTTTTTCTTTTTTCAGACACAAATCAAGAAGAAAGGAGAACAGATACAAGAACGATGAGATTGTCAATTGGTTAGTACGCATATATATATATATTTGGAATATGTGGATTTGTGACACGTGTAAACGGCCAATCCGCGGTCACCACACGTGACGCCATACGTGTCGCACCTTGCTGTTCCCCGTGTTTGGAGATGTGTGAAATAAAATAATGTTTTACTATTTTTTGTCCTTTTTTGAAGAAAGAAAGGATGATTTTACGTTTTTGGGTACGTACTAGATTTTGCTTTTAGGATGGGGTCAAATTTGTTGGTAAATAGTTGAATTGGAGTGATAATCTGCAGGTGGCTGTATGTTTGAAACAATGCAGACGCATTGACAACTCAGGTGTTCAGCAAATCCAGTGTCTGTGATTGGAGAGAGAACCAGCAATTGGGGGGGGGGGGGGGGGGGAGTCAACACCGCGTCTACGTTCTTTTTAGGCCGACTCACCTTTTATTTATTTATTTATTTATTTTTAAATCTTCGACCCTCCCTCTCTTCTTTTCCAGCTAAAACCAATGCTCTCGGAAGTGTACCTTTTAAGACTCTTGCCCGGATAAAAAATAAATGGTTTATTATATAATTAAATCTTTTAGTTTA
>CAMOHE010053852.1:11175-38155 GCA_946598075.1 Artocarpus hirsutus
CCCCCCCCCCCCCCCCCCCCCCCCCCCCCCCCCCCCCCCCCCCCAACACCGCGTCTACGTTCTTTTTAGGCCGACTCACCTTTTATTTATTTATTTATTTATTTTTAAATCTTCGACCCTCCCTCTCTTCTTTTCCAGCTAAAACCAATGCTCTCGGAAGTGTACCTTTTAAGACTCTTGCCCGGATAAAAAATAAATGGTTTATTATATAATTAAATCTTTTAGTTTAAATTATTTTTTAATTTTTTTTATTTTAAAAAACTATATGAATATTTTTAAAATTTTAAAAATTTATTTAATTTTATCTTTATAAATTAAAAAAATTAAACAAAATAACATAATTATCTTTAAAAAGATGAAAAATATCACATGACAATAAAAACATAAAAACTCTTAAAACAAAACATCAAATTTCAAGAAAAAATTTTTAAGCTTTATGACTTTTAAATATTAAAATATTTATTAAAAATTTTTTCAAAAAGAAAAATATATTTTAAAAATAAACTCAGTATAAATAAGGATATACTTGTTTTATTTTCATATTTTTATTGTCCAAAAAGTCTACGTGAAATAATATTGAAACAAGTTTTTTAAATTTAAAAGATACCTTTATATTTTTTAAAACAGAGAGATAAATTGAAAACTAGGAGGTCTATTTATATAATTATCTTTTAAAATAATTTTTTTCTGCACATCTGACAATTGATAGGAACATATTTATAAGAGGGTATCATTTTTTATTCTTACAAACAAAATTTTCTTTTTATGAATGTCATCTTTTTAAACTTTCCTTTTATAAATGCTATATAGTTTTAAGTGTGGTACAATTCAAGCATATAATATAAATGTCGTACAAATATTTTTAAATGTAACATGAATAAATAAAGTATAGTATAATATGTAATTTCTTAAAAAAATAAATAAATTGGTTCAATTTTCGTGATTAGCTAGAAGCCCAGCCACTTTCGTTGCTATTTTTTCCCCCTTTTTTTGGGTTGAGAAGTTTTGATGGTAAAGTAAATGC
The DNA here is from genome assembly GCA_946598075.1 of Artocarpus hirsutus. Classification (NCBI taxonomy): domain Eukaryota; kingdom Viridiplantae; phylum Streptophyta; class Magnoliopsida; order Rosales; family Moraceae; genus Artocarpus; species Artocarpus hirsutus. The sequence continues at coordinate 12,200 of CAMOHE010053852.1, forward strand.
AATACTCTAGGCTTTTTTATTAAATTTTTATTAGCAGTATACAGATTAGTTTTGTTAATATGATGTTTACTCTAGGATTATTTATAATACAAATGCAAATATTTGACATCAAAAAGTACAAACATAACATATTGATTTGTTATTTTATTGTGTAATTTACTCTATAATCTTATTTTAAAGATTATATATATATATATATATATCTATACATATCTGGTTCTTTTATCAAAATTTTTTTATACAGACTTTATATATCAAGAAATAATAATTTGTAATGACTGTCCTTGACTTTAGTAGGTAACACTTTGGCCCCCCTTTTTTTTTTTTTAATTTTTGCAAAACAATTTCTAAACTCTTAACCCTTAACAATTCAAGGACCTTCCATTAGAATCTGTCAAAAACTAACATAACTCTCATGTGCTCCTTTCATGACTTTATTTTAAGGGGCATAAGAGTAAAATCATTCGTTTTATTTTTCTAATAATTAAAAAACAAAATAAAATAAAACAAAATAAAAAGCTCTCATATCCCTTAAAAAATGAAAAACACTCATCAATCTTAATCTATTAACACTTTCAAATTTAAAAAAAAAAAAAAAAAAAACAATTGCACTTTCAATTTCACCACCTTTGATTCACAAAACTTGTTCATTTGGTCATCAAAACAAAAAAAAAAAAAAAAGAAAGAAGAAAAAAGAAAAAATGGGTCTATAGAGGGCTTGATGCAGTAATGGATAGGTCATTTGTGTCACTCATGATTAATTTGATTTTGCGACAGGGTTGAGCTTGTACAAGGAGAGGATGGTCTCGCAACGCAACGGTGGTCTCACAGAAGGCTATGTGTGTCGTGTTGAGTTTTGGATGTGACGAAACTTCAATGGATTGGGTCTAGGATCAACGAGGAGGAGCTTGAAGGGGAGGCAATAGGCTAGGCTTCTGACGGATTGCGACCCCTCTTACGATGCTCTCCAGTGTGTGTCATCATGTTCAGGTGTCGAACTTGTGGATCCCATCATTCTCCCAAATGTTTGCACTTTTTAGAGGTTGTTTGAATTTATTGATAGAAGTTTGGTTTTTGATTCTATTGGTAGTTTATTAGATCATGGGTTTAAAGTTTAAGCCATATAGATTGGTATATCAGATTAAGGCTTCACTAATTAATTTGTTGTTGGTTGTCGGATTCTTTTCTTTCGTTTTTTATATGGAATTGATAGTTAGATCCTTCATCCAAAGAATTGGCAACCCATTTGAAGTTCTTACTCTGTTTCTTTTACAACTAATTTCAAATGAAATCCTAAATCTAAATATGGGTCAAAAGGAAAAGGGGAAATAAAATGATAAGGACATTTAGGTAATTTTGCTTTAAATAACAGAAACCTGATGTGTACGTGATTAGATCTGTTAGGTTTTGGTCAAATTTTGATGGAAGGATTGTTGTGCCAAAATTAAAAAAAAAAAGGGACCAAAGAGTCACCCACTAAAGAGTTAAGGGATCATGAATGCAAGCTACTCTATTAAGAAATAAACTATCAGATTCAAACTTTGGCGGATACCTATTGATAAGTGCATAATTTCACATAATTTTTTGCATTCTTTCTTGTATTTGAATTGTTAATTTTTGAGTTTTCTAGTATTTTAATTGTGTTTTTGTATCTTGTTATTCAAAAAATATCAAAATAAAAACCCTACAGTTTTTAAAAATATAATTTTGATACCATGAGTTTGTATTTAGTGACGTGAAATTTCTAACTTATCCTTTGATTAATGACTTAGAATTATTTTGTGAAAACTATAAAAGAAAATAAAAATAACTAATGCAAAAAAAAAAAAAAAAATGAGCAAGTCCATATATATGCTTTTCTTTGATGACTTTATGTTTAATCTTTTGTTTTAATTTTTTATAGTAGTTTTAAAAAATTAATCTAGGATTCCTTATTAAAAGGGTTTAAAAGAAATTTCACATCAAAAAAATGAATTTAGAGTGCCAAGACAATATTTTTGAAAAGTGCTATATACTGTTTTGATATCTTTTAAAGAACAAGGTACCAATGTGATATTTTTAAAACATAAAGTGCCAAAGTGATCATACATATATATATATATATATATATATATATCCTAAGAGTGTATTGATTGTATTAAAAAAGGTGAAAATAAAGTCATAGAAATTAGGAACATGCATTCCTTTTTTGATATTTACTTATCTATATAATATTTGATTATAAAACTTGAGAATGATAATAGTATCAATGTAATTATAACATATTCTTTTACTTAATTAAATAACCATTGAATTTTAACATGTGAAATTGGGTGTCTAATTGAATTTTTGATTTGATAGGGAATTAGTATTAAGGGGATGCAATAACATTTGACATTTTTTATAACATTGTATGGGCCCATAAAACCTATATTACGATTTTGTAGGTTAACATATTATTAAAAGGAAAAGTAGTTTCCTTTATCCACTGACGCACATGTTGTATTATATTGAGAAATTGTAGTGGATGGTCAGAACTACTTAGGGTAAATATACCTTCTTTTTAATGGTAGGGTTTTTTTTAATAGAGAGATTATTGTATAATGTATTATTTATTGAGTAAATCTAATTCCTTTACTCGTTTATTTACCAGACATAATAATTTAATTTATTGAAAGCAATTTCCAAAACTCTACATTTTAAAAAAATACGCCCTAACCCCATCATAATCATATTTTATATACAACATAGCCCTACGCACACGCACACATAATAATATTAGGAAAATTGCACCGAATAGTACAATTTCAATTCTTAAGCAATCAAATACCACACTTTTAAAAATGTTTAAGTACATAGTATTTTTGAAATTACTTGCTCTTTTTTAACACTTAAATTCCTAATTTTACCTCTTTTTTTTTCTTCTTTTTCTTCTCTCTTTCTTTTCATTTTTTTTTATTATATGTTTGCTTCTTTGTGTTTCTCTCTATGTCATTTTATACAAAAATAAATTTTGTTTAATCTAAGTAAACTATTTGCTAAATACTATTAGATTTTGATTTGTTTATTTTTGTTACCAATTAATAGTAACTTAATTCCCTCCTCCTCCCATATACTATATGATTTGCCCAAGCTGTTAGGGCTTATTGTTACACCTTATATTTTTCCTGCGATAAACGTCGTCAGCAAGAACAATGGAAAGCGACGAAGAGATGAAAATATTATCAACTGACTTTCTAAGTACTGTTCCAGAGGACATACTGATGAAAATTCTGATTCGTCTCCCCAATTACCGATCAGCAATCCAGAGCAGTTGTGTCTCAAAATGTTGGCATTCTCTGATTTCTAAACCTATATATGTTTAAAGCTTTGTCATCACCAGAAAGATCCCTCTAATCCCCATATGTTTTTGCTTCAAGTTGGAGATAACTTTCTGCTCTAGACCAACATCAATTAATAGGAATAGACCTTTTCTCAATGAAAATCCTAACTACCTAAGCTTCCTTCCTTAGCCTGTAATTGCTAGTGCCTCATTTAATAACTTATTGCTCGTATCCACCTCTTTATTTGCATATACCAAAAACTAGTACATCTGCAATCCGCTCACCTGGAGGTGGATTTCGCTCCCCGACATTCGACTGCGACAGGCACTATCTCAAGATGTTTGGTCTATTGTGAGAGCCCTAAGTTGCCGAAACTGTCCACTGCAGGTACAGGGTTGTGCTCATCAACTCTTTCGATCCTCCTCAAGAACACCAATTCAGAGCTGCGGTATTCTGCTCGAAGATTGGAGAATGGAGCAAGTTGGTGATGTCGTCTCCTTGGAAACGACTTCCATGGTTGACATATCCCAAGGCTGTTCCTCTCAACTGAATGCTTCACTGGCTGGCCGGGTATGAAAAGACCAAAGGTGTAATCGTCTTCGATCCATTTGCGGATAAAATGAACGGCGTTTTGTTGCTCCCCCGGTGATTTATGATGGTCCGGCATGCTTTTGTACCGTCGATATGTCCCTTGAAATATGTGGCGGCCGGCTGAGGTAAACCAATGTAGGCCTCATACGAACGCCAAAGTCGTCATGGAGGCCGTTGTTGACAGTTCGGGAACTGAAGAATTACGACGATAATGCAAATGTTGAGGCAAGTGCTAATTGGTGTTTGGTTCACCAAAAGGAAATAGTTTTAGATGATGAGAGGGGAATGATGTGGATTAGGGGTGGCATTAAAGTAATTGGTTTGCATCCATACAACGGTGATATTGTATTCTCGTTTGAAGAGGGCCTTGTTCTCCGACGCAACATTCCGGAAGAGAAGACGGAAAACAAAAGAGTCGAAGATGGGGCGATGTTGATGGCAATCCACGCCCTGCCTGACAACGACCAGGTTCCTGATCTCTCCCTGCTGCCGCGTCTGCCCTGGCCAACACCACCTCCCAGACTTCCATCTACTTGAAATTTTACAATTGTATTCCTGTTTCATATATTAAAAAAAAGAAAAAAGAAAAAGAGGGAGTGTAGTTTTTTATTTGGTTCAGCAAAGTGACAATATAATTATTTTTTAATTATAGCTTTTAAAATTAATTCTCACTTTCAATACTTGAACAAGAAAGTTAGGATTTTAGTATTAGTATTGAAATGTTGATTTGGATGAAGATGATGATGCTTAGTTCTCTTCCACACTAAACTTTTACTCTTTTCCATTTACACTGTGTTTGTAATTTTTTTTTAATTTAAGAGGGAGGATTCAAACTCTTTACCTTAAAGTTGAAAATGCATTTAAGTTATGACTGCAACTATACTATATTGGTAATTTGTTTGGGACTATTTAATATATTGTGTTATTATTAGTATAATTCTGATCATTGTTATTATTTGCGTGATTTAATAGTAACTCCATATGTGAAGTAATAAACACATTAAAACAAAGAATATTAGTAATCAATCAAGTTTTTTTATTTAAAAAAAAGAAAAGAAAGAGAAAAAGAAAAAACAGAGAGAGAGAGAGACTTGATATTGGACACCGATTAGTACAAATGTGTCGCTAACCATCCTGCTTCTAGCCATGATATTTGTTTTCAGTAAAATGCTAATAACTGTATTTTCTTGTGTATCTAACATGTCAATCATTTGTATCACTATCTGCCAGGTCTTACAGTCAGAAATTTAATTCAATTATTTTTTTTTCTTTTGTGATTTAAAAGGTTATGCTACCTAAAAATTTATTTATAAAATTGCACTCTTATTAAGTCAATTACCACTCACATTGCACTCTTCTATTTTTAAGGTGCAATGGGACTTCATTAGTAACTGAATTTGCTTCATTAATATGTTCATTGATCAGAGCATATGATGGTACGAGAAGATGACACACACACACGCATATATAATGCAGGTCTAGAAGTTCATATCTGCTATAAAGGGTGATAAATTATAATAATATTCAAAATTGACATAAGAATTATTGACAGTAAGTCAAACTACATGGAATTGGGTGGGTAGGACTTGGGTCTTGGAGAGTGTAAATTTGATCCTGCATTGTATTTTATAAAAGGCATACATCTTCTGATCATATATATTTAACTTAATTTTTCTTAAACATATATATGAGATACACCGTTTTGTTACACAACTTAATTGTCTCTCCTCCAATATCCTTTTTGTTGACATTTCTATTAGTTTCATGAAGATACGTCTTTCTTTTAAGAACAATTGATATACAACATAAACACAGGAGGTAGATAATTAACCAGATGAAAATTATAAAGTCGAAGAGAAAGGGAATATTACTGAGTGATATTAACCCTAATTTCTGAATCTTGTCCTAGGACCAAGAGTTCACACATAATTAATCAATATGCATAAGTACAGGGATGAACAATTAAGTACAAATTGCCAAGAAAAATCAAAGGACACTGCATGTGTACACACACACACACACACACACACACACACACATATATATTGTATTTTCCCCCCTTTTGATGTGACTTCTTAACTTGGATAATTATGTTACATATATAGTACTTTCATGTGCCAAGAGTAATTAAGTGAACTTAGAACCTAGAGAGGAATTGCATTTGCCTGAGAAGCGGAGTTAGAGTTTCCATGAGTTTCTCACAAGGATGATTGTGAATTCCCTCATATGTCGTCACTACAATGCTTGTGTCCTTGGATAGCCTCTGTACTTGTTTCTTCACATTGCAAGTGTGATGAGTGCAACGATAGTAGCTCCTTCAAATTTTCAAGTTATTTCAAGTTGAAGGTGCGTACATCAAATGCATAAAAAAATAACATAGTAAGAAATTACATTTAAAAATATGAAGAGCATTTTTCTTATAATGAAGGTTATAGATTTTTTTTATTCACAAATTATTGTCATTAAGAGAAGTCATAACATTGTCTAGACAGATCAGACTGAAATAGATCAGAAATGATTGTGGAAAGAGAGGCACCCAAATAATATTACATGATTTTCAGATGGTTACATGTATAAAATCCCAGGAAAAAGTCACCTTTAATTTGTGTAAATAGCATATAAGAGAAAAGTGACAACCTTCAAAAACTTTTACTCCCAAAAGCATGTATATTTGATATATAAAATTAGTATTTTCCACCTAAGAGAGTTAAATGCATTATCACGTCAATGAAAACTGACAAGACTGGCTAACCAAATTAACTTAAAACTTACAGAAGCTTAATTCAGTGGTATCTCCAACATAAATATATACTCCGCCAAAATTTCGAATTGCCATAACAATTATTAGTTGCATTTCAAAATTTTATTGGTACTCCTGATTATCTCAACCTTAATAATTTAACAATTAGGGTTTCCTTTAATTCAAAAGTTTTATTATATGTCACCCTTGTTGTCATACTTTATTATTAATTAGATTTTGTTTAATGAATATTTTCATTCAAATAGGAGGCACTTCTTTATGTATTTAATAGTGGCAAACTATATTGCTTAATCTTTTACTTAGTTAGTTGAAGATGTGAAGCAAGTCAGAATCTGTCAATAACTACATGCGAAGAAGATGCATCAAATACATAATGTCATGACCTACTGACTTGTAAGTGTTTCTGGTGGTGTTTTGCTTGAACTTATAATTTATTTCTTCTTATTTTAGTTTTTGCTACCATATTTGATGAGCCAAGAATAAACTCCATGACAAGATATATTCATTCATCTTGTAATTATATGCAACCTTTTCTTATATATGCCTATATTGACAATGAAAAAACCTCTTTTTGAAAAATAGGTCAGTCAAAATATTTTTAATATTCTTATATTTATTTTATCGATTTATTATAATTAATTTTCTTTTGTATAACATTCAGTTAGGTCAACTAGCTAAACAGCCACTTGATCCAAGAAATTTCCATTAGTCTGTGTGTGTATATGTGTGTGTGTGTGTGCGCGTGTGTGTGTGTATCTTAACTAATATATATACACACTAATTCGATTATGTGGAAAGTGCAAAATTTTCTTGATATATCATAAAAAATCAGTTCCATGTTTTCATCACCAAACATCATTTGAATTATTCAAGTCAAGCAAAAATAACAAATAGATAAGTTTTAACGTTTTTAATGCAGAGAATTGGTCATTTGGTCAAACCAATACAAATGAAAGAAACAGATTAAAATGATTTAACGATTAGGTGATCACTTGTGTACCTGGGAAATGAACTGTTCTTCACAGCTTTCTGTCCATATTTTCTCCAGCGATAGCCATCATCAAGAATATCATCGGCACTCCTCGTCTGAAAGGCGAACCTCGGCCTACTCGCTTTTCTCACCTTTCCAACTCCTCTCCTCTTATTACTTCCCTTATTTTCTTCCTCACCATTACAAGAAACAGTAGCACTGTTTTGCAATATCGTATTTGGTTTAGTGCTAAAATTCATTGTCTGGTGATCATGACCCTCGGCTTGAGCTGAGAGAACGCCAATCCAGTCGATTTCCTGATAATCCAGAGATTTAGGGTTAGGGTTAGTGTTCAGTATTGAGGAGGAGGAGGAGGAGGATGGAATTGAGGAATTAGGTGTGAAGAGGAAATTAGGGTTTTGGGGTGGCAATAATAATGGTGATGATATCAATGGCAGTAAAGGTTCTTGGCCTTCCATGGTGTGGACGTAAAATTCTTTCTTTCTCTCTTTCTTTCTTTCTTTCTTTTTTTTTTTTTTTTTGATGAGGAAACGTGTGAGAAAGAGGAAATGAAAAATGTACAAGTCTGGAAGTTTATATAGGGGATGAATAAGAAGATGGTGGAAGTTGAGCGGAGAGGTTGGACTGACCCACAAAGAGAGAAAGAGAGAGAGAGAGAGAGAGAAAGGGAGACAGAGAAAGAGAGAGAGATAAAATATTGTTTTAAGGGGTTGAAAGGAGATTAGAGGAATGTAATCTTTTGTCTCCAATAAATTGTTGCCTATACTTGCAGGGTAGGGTAAAAAGCCAACTATATCTCAACAACTTTTGTTCAACTGCCCTTTTTGTTCAAAGCGAGAAGAATACGTGCCTCAAAATGCATATCGTTATCATCTATGCATGCATTTGCATGATTGCGTTACACATGCTAATTCTATCGCTTTCTCATCCAACCTCATCCGTTTGGACACGTCTTTTTTTACTTTTAATATTATGTGATATATATAGAAAGCAACTCAATGACACATTTGAAGGTGCCATGAAGGTTCAGTTCGAGTATATAGACTCTGCTTGCCAACCAAAATAGGACACGACGAAATGGCTGCTTGTGTTTTGACTTTTGGAATAGAACACAGCGAGTTATTTCACATTATTTGGTCTAATCGAAAATAAATAAATTAATTAAAAAAAAGAACATCCTTGAAATAAATATACTAAGGTACTCTTGTCCTTATCCTTTCATTATCATGCAGGGATATCTAAGCAATGAAAATTTGGGGTGGATGAAGATGTTGATAAAATTTTAGATGATGGGGACTTGATTTTTTTTTTTTTTTTTTTGTGGGGAGTTGAAGTTCCCCCTTTCTCAATTATTCAAAAACTGCGCGGTAGCAACATTGCTTCTTTTAAAGGAAAATAAAATGTTTGGGCAGAGGATTTGAGCAAAAAGATCATTTTTTTTTTTTTGAATAAGTGATTTGAGGCTAAAGAGATATATTTTTTAAGGTGTTGTTTGCCTCAATGAGAATTTACTTACAGATTTTGTGACAAATTACCTATAACATACAACACAACAATTAGTAAAGGTGGATATCTGGATATCATATATTGATAGCCAAAGTTGTGCTTGTTCGTCAACAAACATATCGGTTAATAATCAACTAACATTTAGATTTGAAATCTTACGTTGTTCACCATCAACTCCCAAATTGAAATCTAAACGATATGATTTGTATCATGTGTTTCAACTGGCATGTCGTTTGTGGATTAACATATATGAGACGTGTATGAGGGTGTACGCTACATCACATGCATGCAAATATTTCTTGCTGTTCCACACGGGTGCCAAGACAAATATTATTTGGTGTTATATATCAACCATTGTAAGTTTGTAATGTAATAGTTACCACTCTCTTGTTCTATAAGAGTAGAAAACAGAAACGCAAGGGCAGTTCTAGAGGATCAACAGAGATGATCGATTAATAAATTATATATATATATAGGCCAATTCTATGGTACAACAATTCCAAAACCTCGGACACATGTTAAGATGAAAAAGTCTTTGTCAGTGATTAGATTGTTGGAAATGATGGTTTACATCAATTGTCAGTAGGAGAATTTGGAGGGAAAACAGCAGTTGTGGGTAATTGGGCAACTATAGCTGGATTGTTTCAGTAAAATGGTTCATTTGGTAAGGGTCTCAATGTCAACACGCGCAACAAAAATCTCCTTTTAGGCTTTTTCTTTTTATAATTGACATACTATTTTATTTGAGTACTCTAATGCCATTTTAAAATATCATGACTTGTTCATTTTAACTTCGATTAAGAGGAATCTTCTTTTATATATTCAAATTGACAAGAGGAACAAATCGCATTCATATAGCCTATAAAATTATGTCGTTTTAGTGAAGTTGTGTAAGATCCCAATAACATGTATTCTGTTTCTCTTTTTTCTCTTTGCTTTTTCACTCTCTACTTCTATGAAAAATTGTTACAAACACACAATCATTTAAAACATAAAACTTGTAATAGCATTTTGAAGCTTGAGTTTTTACAAAGAGAGAAGAGAGAAAAAACGCAAAGAAAAATAGAATATGTATTGTTGGGAGCTTACAAAACCTCAATAAAAATGTGGAATTTCATAAATAATATGGACGGAGATTTGTTCATTTATTTGCTCTAAACGCATGTGAAAAAGAAACATCTCAATTGGCGTTGAAGAGGAGAAGCTATGACTTTTTAAAGCTTGAGTTTTTATAAAAGTGGAAGAGAGAAAAAGCAAAGAGCAACCAATTATGTGCTCCTAGAGTAATACAAAATCTTAATAAAATGACAGAATTTCATAGGCTAAATGGATGGGGATTTGTTCCTCTTTTCACTTTGAATATCTTAAAAGAAGAATTATCTCAATCAGGATTGAAACAAAAGAATTTACAGCATTTTAAAACTTGACTTTTCATAGAGACACTATTAGAAATTGTAGCTTGAAAAATGATAGTTTCTTATAAACTGTCGTGCTAATTTCAGAAAAATACGTTTAGAGTATGCGTAAAACATGAAAAACTATTGTGGTAATGAACAAAAGATTCCACGATAGTTTTTACGAAAAATCGTTGTGTTAGGCAGCATATTATAGGATAGTTTTTAGTAAAAACTCTCGTAAAAGATAATCAGCGAAATTTTAAAAGCCCACCCTTACTATAATCAACGAAATTTTAAAAGCCCGCTCACTTTCTCTCTCTTTCTTATTCAAATTAAACTCAAACTCAACCCGTTCTCTCTAAACCCAGCCCTACCTTTCTCTCTCTAACCCTCAAACCCTCCCCTTTTCTATCATGATTGTCGACATCGCTGTCTTTGCCTTGACCCAATGCCATTAGCCTGAGGCCTTCACAACCCATGAGCTCGTTGCTATCCCTTATTTATAAAGATTCTTCTCTCTAAGTGTTCTATCTAAGCTCGTTGCCTCCACGACCCCACCATTGCTGATAGCCTTGCTCTTGCCTGCCTTTGATCTCTGCTTGGTAACATTCTATTTCTTTTTTTATTGTCTAGTTTTTTTTTTTTAATTTTTAGTTGTATAGTTTTAGGTTTAATTATTTATAATTTGTGTGAATTAATTAGTTTTTGCTGTTTGGTTTTAATTTTTGTTTTAGTTTTAATTACTTTCTATGTATTTGTGTATGTGTTTATATATGTGATTCCCACCATGTGTTTGAGGAAAATCCTCTATGACCATCATAGTAATTATTTATGTTTTTTGTTGCTCAAAACACAATAACAATTAACTAGCGTTTGTGTGAATTGATTATTTTTAGTTACATAGTTTGTTAATTAGTTTTGTAACATAATTTTGTCAGTTTTAGTTTTTTGTTATTTTTTTAGGTTCTGTTTTTGTTTTATAAAGCTAATTAATTTTTGTTTTAAAATTAATTCTAGTAATTTGTTATGTTAATTTGTTTTATTTATGTTAAATAGTTTTGTTATTTATTAATATTTAATTTGTGGTTGGAATCATTGTTGTTCTATGTAAGTTATGTTGACATTTGTTACTTAGTTCATGTTTATATATGTGTTTGTATGAACTACAATCTACATATGTTTGTGTGAATTACTTTCTTTATGTATTTGTATATGTGTTTGCGTCAATTATTTAGGATTTAATTTTAGCTTTAGCATTGTTAATATATGTTTGTGTGACTTATTATTTGGGCATGATTACTTAGATATAGGTAATAGAGTAGATGTATGATTTTGTAAAAATTTTATAGTTTGGTGTAAATATATGATTTTGCAATTAGAGCCTTGTATTAATAGATAACACAGAACTAGCCGTCTTGTGATAAATTAAAAATTTTGATAATTTTTTTTTTGTTGATAACCAATCTTTTACGACGGTTTTAAATAAAAACCATCATAGAAACTATACCTTACACAACGGTTTTATAGAAAACTTTCGTGTAAGGTAGAAAATTACCAGGATTACACAACGGTTTTTAATGAAAACTATCGTGTCATCTATCCATTCTACAATGGTTTTTTGTCAAAACCATCGTGGTAACCTCCTGTAAAATACCCTTAATACCCATCATTAGTGGCATCTCACAATGGTAAAAAACCATCATGAAAAGTCTCTTTGATATTACGACGGACGATTTCACAACAATTTGTTAATCGTCATGAATGCTTTCCACGACGGTCTAAAGCCGTTGCGTAATCCTTAGCTTTTAATAGTGAGATAAGGGAGAGAGGAAAAGAAAATAGGCAACTAGATATGAGTTATGCTGATCTTACAAACCTATTATTACTCCTTTAAGCACACATTACTATTAGTGATCACCAGTTTTACGTCTGACACAAACAATGTGTCAAACAGTATTAATGCACTATTACAAACCATTAAAATGAATATCTACAGGTGAGATACTCTGATGTTTTAAAATTTCAAACAATGCATGGTGTACTATAGAAACATCCTGTATATATATATATATATATATATATATATATATACCTTTAGATATTTTTAGCCATCTAGATTCGTTTTGATGGTGAGGATCATCCCCGAAAGTAAAGGAGATAACATGTGACCTGTGTTTGGCCTTAAGTGATCAATCCCAATGATTAAAAGTTAAAAGAAGGACAGGGCGTTTTAGCATTTTTTTCTTGATGTCCTTCCTCTCCTTTCATGCAACACCTAAGTTAACTGTGTGTTTTATCTTATTACGCTAATTGGGTTAAAACTATATCTGGGCAGTTGAGTAAATTTGAGAACCTAGGCTCACTTGCTGTTGCCAAAGGCCCGCTTGCATTTATGCTTGAACAATCAAGGTAGCTGTGGAGTGAAAGGTTTTGGATTAGGGGAAAAAAAATTACACAAAGTGCCACCTTTTGAACCAATTAGCTTTTTATGTAAAACATAAAAATTTCAATCCCACAAATTTTGATCTACTACAATCATCATTTATTTCTCACCTTTCTCACATTTATTTCCTCCTTTTCTGTTCTCCTTTGGCTCTCAGTCTCTTTCTCCCCTGTCTCTATCACTCTTTAATTCCTCAATCGTCTTTGCATGTTTCCTCTCTTCTCTCTCTGCTACGCAAGACTTACCATGGCCGAAGAGTGACCGGGCTTTGACGATCTCCGGTGGTCTAGTTTGAATATGTGACGAAGCTTTGGAAAGCTCAGCCTCAATTTTGCATCATGATCTCCGGCGAATCTTAGTGGTGATGTGTACTTTCCATCTCTAGATGGAGTCACATATCTCCGATCAAGGTTCACTCTATGGCCACATAGATCTAGTTTATTCCATGGCCACCGCACTCACCGACGCCATTTTGGACCAGCCGGTTATAGATCCTTAGCCTTGCTGATAGGAAGCTCTAGACTCAATGTGACAAAGTCATTGGCATTCTCACTAGGCTCAATCATGTCGTTATGACGAAGAAATTGCATAAGAAAATCAATGCCAGAGTCATCGTTTTTGGTCGTAGATTCGCCCGCTCATTCGTCAATTCGCCTGACACACACAACAAGCCATCAATCGTTGCAGAGCTTCGAACGAAGTCAGATCCAACAACGGTAAATATGTGTTGTTGTTGCTGCCAGAGACATCGTCGACGCTTGTGCCATTCAATGACATCATCAGTAAACCAAAGACAAGGCAGTGGCGGCAAGTAAAAAAAGGAAAGAACGAAAGCAAGAAAAGAAACATGTCTCAATGGGACAGGCAACATGTCCCAATGGGATACAAAATATCCCGATGGGACACGCAAAATGCACGGTGGGATATGCAACATGTTAGTGGGACACAGACTAGGTTTGTGAACAAGAATTTTTCACATTTTATGACATAAATAAAAATTGAATCTAAAAAATGGCATTTGTGTGAATACATTTTAGGAAAATTATACCGATAGTCTATATATTACTATGGGTTAATTATATAATTATACCTTTTAATTTTAATGATTTCTTTATTCATAATTCTATTTTTGAAAATCACATAAGTATCCGTTGAATTTGAAAAACTTCTTTTTAATTTTATCCCTCACAAACTTTTAGAACGGAAAAATATAGAAATCAGACAAAGATACCCTTAATTAAATTAAATTTCTTTTTGAAGTATTTTTTCTTGAGAAAATAATTTAAAAAAAATTTACATTTATGAAAGCATAAAACTTAAGATATTTTTTAATTTGATTTTTTAAGATGTTTTATGTTTTTAAATCTATAAAGTATTTTCGTTGCTGTTTAAGGCTAGTAATTATGTTGTTTTGCCCCTTTTTTAATGTTTATAGGAATTAAGAATGAAACCGAAATAAGTTTTTCAAATTTAAATGTTAACCTTTTAATTTCTAAAAATAGAGAAAAGATCAAGAAATAATTAAAATTTAGGAGGTGTCTTACTAATATTATCGATACCTCAAAATTGGTATAAGGGAAACCATAGTAAATAGGCTAATATTTCAAATTCTTTTTGGAAGAATTTGAAATATCCCATGTATTGTACTAAATAATAGGCCATCTTCCATTCAAACATTCAATTTTTCAAATTTGCCCTTTGTTAGGGCTTCTTCATAGAGAGCTTACGGATGTGGATGATTCAAGCTTTGTGACTCTTTTGATTGGGCCAAGTTGGCTGTCTGTCGAGACCAATGAGTACGCGGTAAATGGTTCTCGTGTTGGCGTGACCAAAATGAGTGTCTTGGCAACTGATGACGGTGGCCCTAGCTGGGTAGGCTAGACCCAATAATCCCAAGGACGGTTAATGTCTGAGAGCGAGTCTTGTTGTGATTCTGGCTTTATGTTGCTGAAGAAATCGACCAAGAAGAGGAACGTAAATAGTTTTTGGAGGATTCCCTAAGTCATCGGCTATTGGGATGTGTAATTTAATTGCACGGTTAAGTGAAGTGGTGGTTTTCTATTAGTGCTTCAAGTGAGGTAGTTCCTTGGGAGTTATTTAATCCTTTTAGGTGGGATAGTCTTCAAAGAGTGAATGTAGGATCCAAGCTGGCACAAATGAGGTAGTCCTAAAGAGGAAAGTGGAGGTCGGCCTTTAATTGTGAAGAGGGTGTTTCCAGGGTTAAAGAACTCATTTTAGCTATGGTGGAATATGTTGTTTATGGTGTTTTAAGGGGCTTGTTTCCTAAGGAGAAGTAGCTTTGTGATAGGTTTCTTAGTGAGTTTCTTTTGGCCAGAGTTTATGGTCATTGGTGTTTCTTAGTGGGTAAGTTCAGTGGTCGTTAGTCATTGTTGACTTAGTGAAATTCCCTCCTGGTGGTGGTTTCTCCCAGAGGAACCGAGTAAAACTGTTGTAGTTGTTGTGATGGTGGTTTTTCTGTTTTTGTAAGAGAATGCTGTGTGAATGGTGAGAGATAGTGGAGAAGAGTTGATGGTTGAGTTGTTGTGTTTACCAACACCTTGGCTGGGGTAGCTTCTAGAGAGATAAACTGAACTTGAGGCCCTTTCAGTGGGGCAAACTAGAGAGAGAATTTGATCTTTGTAGGGTAATATTTAGAGACAGAAAGCTTGGAGTCGGCCTCTAATGGCGAAAAGGGAAATCCGATTTTTGAGCTACCTTGTCCAAATTCTATGGAAGTTGCTGTTGTCTAACGAGTAAATTCGGTGGCATAAAGCCGTGGTATTCCCTATCGGTGGACATTTATGGCTGAGAAACCATGAGAAATGGTGGTGACAATCGTAGTGGTAACTGTGGATTTCACGTTGTTTGAGTGTGACAACCACAGGAAACGGTGGAGAATTATGGAGAACGGTGATATGGTTAGAGGGTGTTTTTCGTGGCTGATAAGGAATATGTTTTGGCGATAGACGATGGTACATTTACAGGCAAGAGGAGAGCTCTCCAGTAATTTAATGTTTGCTAGTTTGTTTAAACAACTTTCCCTTTGTGGTTTTTAGTTTAGGGATGTTTCAGATTACTTCAGGCCTAAATGAAAATTCCAAAGGATGGAAAAACTTCAAAAGTTTAAAATCAGGTCACACATTGAGACCTAAGCTGGCAGTTCCTCCTAGCCCTCTAGCCACCCTAAAATTCTGTCTCAGCTGCCCTACAAGGAAGGCAACCAAAGTTACAGCCAATGTTTTTGCCTTTTTTGTATAAGATTTAAACCTTAGGGAGAATGCCTCAGGTTGACCTAGCTGAGAAAGGAGAGAGGTTTAATTTCACTCTTATGCTGATCATGTCAGGTAAGCTGGCTAGTCCAGTCGGACTAATTAGGCTAAATGTGCTAATTGGGTCAAGTAGGCCTCTCTCAGGGATTGGGCTAAGGTGTTCTAGTTAAGTTTTGGGCTTACGATGATCTAAGTTTCTCACCACTTATTTTATGGGTCTAATTTATTTATACTTGTTAGCCTTCTAAACTACAACTTACCTAGAAATCCCTAAAACATAACTTAGGGCTAATATTCTGTACCTTGGCCCATGTCGCAAGATATGGGTTAGACTTGAACTTTGAGAATAAAAGTAGGTATCAATGTCCTTCTAAATTTTTCGTCATTTTTCTCAAGCCTACTTTTTCTTTCTGCTAACTCGTTTCTTTATAGACTTCCTCCTCTCTCCCTATCTCCCTCCATCAAATTAGAGAGCCATCTATCACTATGGAATATTTTGTCTGAACCTAATAGAAGAAGGCAAAGATGGAGATATCAAGGTTAACTGTTAAATTTGAGTCCTTTTTCTCAAATATGGAGTAACCTTTAGGACAACAACACAGTGCAAGCCGGACATGTACTGCAAGTGGTCAACCACAAATCAGACAATGCAAGGCACTGGAAACGATCCTACAAACATAGTAGGGATTATAATATGGAAATTGCCAAAAGGAGATGCAGTCATTGTAAGGGATACGGACATAACAAGCAAACGTGCCCTCAAAAAGCTAGAAGGGTAAGAGTCTCAATATTGTGTCAAGCCTACAAATTCAAATGTCCCAAATCAACGAGTTTACAGGCTAGCATGAAACACCACATACATCACAACGCAACAACCAGGTGAATGACATGAAGGTGTTTATAGCTTTTTCTCACTCCATGGAAAGTGATCGGGAAGACAATAACTGACAATATGACTATTCCTTCAATTTTCAACTTATCGATGACGATCTTGATTAGACATATAGGCCATCATATTAGCACCATCAACCTGTAACATTCCATCCACCACAAATATGTTGTTAAAGCAACTTAAAAGAAAAACAAAAAATCTACTCTTTTTGTATGGTAATAATAATTATAATAATAATAATGACAATAATAATGATAATGATAAGATGACAAAATTAATCTTTCAATTTTGGTATATTGTGCATTGCATTTTAACTCCTATTTACAACGCTATCATTAATAAAATCCAAACTGTAGTAAAAAGGCACGGAATTAAAAAAAATATCTATGGCTTCTATATGGGATCAGCGTTACATTAGGCTCTTATAATATTACAGGGTTGTTTCCAGAGAGTGATCCGTATGTGTAAAGGGACAATAGCGTCTGATAAATGAATGATAATTACAAGAAAAAATAGAAAAAGCAAATCTTGCTATGTATGTCAACTTTTGCCCAAGCAAACATTGATTATGATGTCTAATTAAATGATTAATAGTGGATGGAACTTCCATCCGAATGGATCAAAAATTATATATATATATATATATATATATATATATATATAGAACGTTTATCAACACAATTAGAACTAAAAGTTTTAGATTTATTGTAACACATGAAAACTTTACACTATAACTTACTTTTGCTTTTAGTGTAACACGTAAAAACCTTACACCGTAACAGTGTAACAGGAGCTTTTGCTGGCAGAGAGGAGCATTTCTTGTTCATCTTTCAATTTTGGTCGTGGGATTTACCAACTTGGGTCAAATAGCAATGATTGTGAGGAAATTGGTTCCCATTCCATTTCATTTTAACTCCCTTCTATTACCTTCTTTTCATGTATTTTCTTTTTCCTTTTTCAAACCAGAAAAACAAAAAAAAAAATCTATTTAATTAATGTTTAAGTTTATTAAGTTGTTTAACCTGCTGTATCAAGTAATATAAATTGTCACATCATCAAATACAATAAGAGCTTACACATATTCCTATAATTTTCTCTGCAATTAAAAAAAGAACAACCATTGAAAACTCTTTCCACACACACATCCGGTTTTCATGGTAACGTTTACAATTAGTACCATTATTATTATCGTGTGATATAAAAACATACAGTTGTAATGAATTGAGGAGTTAACAAAAAAATTTATAATAATTAATAATACTGAATTTTTATCACGCCAATGTAACCGTTGTAAATATAACTGTTAAAAACAAGTCCACGGATAGAGAGAGAAGCAAATTTCTAGTGCCAAAATTTCAGCGAGCCAATAAAATATTATTGGAGGCTTAAGCAATGCAAAAGTACAAAAAGTTCGGATGCACCGGAAAAACTGTCTAGAAATTCTAAACAGCAGGCCTAAATCCTCTCAGCTTGAGCTTGCCAATTGAACTGTCAAAATTCATCTTGTGTAACTGGAAATTGCATAAAAACAGAAACATATGCATTATATTAGCTGATGATCAGCTTGTTAAAGAATTCAGCTTGCTCTGGAAAATGTTCCAGAATTTCATCCTTGGTCACCCATACAAAATCCTGGCACTTTCTAATGTTGTACTTGTTATTGGTTCCAACAACATTAGATTTGAAGAAGAATCGCTGAAACAGGGGAAAACAAAAGCAAAAACCAAAACAAAAAAACATGATACTACAATCAGTATTCGCGGGGTTTCTATAATTTATCAGAGTGTAATGGTAGCTAGTATTAATGAATATCAGCATAACATGAAAGATGAAAAATGAAAAATGATTAGGCGAAGAATACCTTAAAAGACTCGGAGTCTGGCTTATTTTGTACAACCATGTGGGCCATAGGGGCATTTCCAGCAAAATACGTAGTGGATAAGTCTCCTATGACATTTTCTAGTGCGGACTCAGCACACTGTAAATTTATGGAATTTAGATCAAAGAAGATTAATAGCTTCCAGCCAAAAAGAAAGTGATGGTAAAAAGGAAACGAATGAGAATCATCACCTTCCGAAGCGTCTCCTCTGACTTGTAAACTTTTTCTGGAAAGTGCCAGACAGGTTCACCAGAAGGAGCCCCATTTGGTATACCAAAGAGAAGAAGATAGAGTCTTCTATCGAGTGCTCTCTGTAAGGACCTAAAGAAGAAGTTAACAATTTGTGTGGTCAGGACAAGTGGCATGTCCCAGAAAAAAAATGTTTGTTTTACAGTCCAAATGATTATGTCTCTTGGGAGAAAGGAGTGTAAAGTGAAGAGTTTTCGTATGGACAGCCAAAATCATGAACAAAGTACAGAAAAAAGGTCCAATTAAATTATCACTGCCCTAATGCATGACACACGCTGCAATAATCATGAAGGCATACTGCTGGAAACCATCCTGCTCTCGGTAAATTTATGTAAATTTGTACCTTCACATCTCAATAATGTAAAATAGAATGATATTTGAAAGCTAGCGACAATTTGGCACTCCCATGAAACCATGAGACTTGGACTTACTCGAGATTATCAATAACTGTCTTGTGTGTGCGTGTAGATGGATGGGTGGGTGGGCATGAGTTGGAATGTCATATGAGAAAAAGAAGATTAAATGAAGAAATAAAATAAGAAAGGGAGCCAAATTGAAAAGTAACTGCTAACCATAACAAACATGGAACTTAGCAAGATGATATTATAACAGAAGAAACTTTGATGCCTATGCCAATGCACATGAAGAGGAAAAGAAAGATAACCATGAATATACTATTTGTTTGACGCCACATATATCAGAACGTCCACTTCTGCAAAACGCTCATGCAGTTGTAAGCTTTTTTCAAGCAATAGAACTCTTCAACACTCCTTTTTACCAAAAGCAGAATAGAAAAGACAAAAACAGCTGAATTTAGACTATACATCGTAAAAGTATACTTCCATACTTTTTATCATTCTTTTTGTCAGCTTCGGTGATTCGTGGAGCCGGTTTATAATCAATTTGGTACTCCCCCTCTCTCTGTGCACAGAAAAGTAGATGATATTCAGAGCATAGCTTAAAAATAAATATATAGGTAAAACAATAAAGCTTCAATTTGTGAATCACAAGGTGTACTTGTATGAGCAAGCATCATAAAATGAACCAAGCAAATGCATGACCATGACTTGCAACGAATCAAAGATAGGTCCTTTCTCTCCAGACTCAGCCCCTCTCAGTTTTAACGAAGTCTCTTCCATAAGGGCGGTACATTACATTAGAGAAAATTAAGGAATTAAAACTTGTGATTTCCCAGGTGTGTCAATGTTGCTTCGAACACAGATGTCCCCTGTACATCCGGTTTAAGGAATTTAATCATGCAAGCATGGCTTGCATTATTTGTCAGCAGCAATGACAGTAGTACAAAAGAAACAGCATTTGGATTTATGATATTGTTTGCAGTAAAAATTAATTAAAGTTGTATGCATAGTAATTCATTTCAAAAGTATTAAACAAACCCTTGAGTTAAAAACTAAAAAGAAAAAGAATCGGTTTGCTCCGTCACTTTTCTCATTCCAATATCGCATAGCAGCAATGCAACTTTGATTACTCAAAGAAATGAACCGTTAGACACACCAATGCATATATTAATACAATAGACGCGTTCATAACTCTTATAACAAAACCTTAAACATCAAATGAACTAAATAAAGGAATAGAAGACCTTACTTAGAACTTTATTTCTCCAACAGTTCTTCAGGATATATCCTCCGGTATTGTTGTCGCCATCTAAATCTGAAAAAGCGAGAGAGGGAGAGAAAGAGAGATAGAGAATAATCAGAGAAACAACAAAGTAACTTGCATAACCAATTACTAGTCAAAAAACAAGTGAAAAACAAATCAGCTCTATGCACATCAATCAACAGCCACCACAAAGCTTGTTTGGTCAAATAATTAAGCTATAATTCACTTTCCCATAACCTCTTATTGGTCCTTTAAGCAAAAAAACAATTCATAAGGATCCTAAACCTTAAAGGGTCATTCATTTTTTCATGTTAATTGTACGTGAAAAGGAAATCTCAGATCAGCAATAATAGTTCAAGCCTTTCGGGTTCCAAGCAAACAAAAGTTATCAAAACCTCCAAAGAGGTTCATTGTTCTTTCCTTTTCGTTAATCATTTTATAAGCGAACAAGAAGGTAATAGCTTCTCTTTAGACTAGAGCAACGCCAAATTTAAAAATAAAAAAAAATAAAAAAAAGGAAAATGACTGCAATATATGACGCTACGTTCCCTATCCATAAATCAGTTCTAGACAAATCACCATCCACGAGAATGCATAAGCTAATTCCTGATCATTGCTAATCCGAATTTGAAATCGATTTCCCCAACTTTCTCAGCAACCAAAAGGAGTGAAAAATTGAAAATTGACAAGAGAAAGAACTTACGAGAACTCCTGAAAAGCGTAAACCACGGGGTCGATCTTGGGGATGATGACGGGCAACCTCTCGAAGAGTACGGACGCCACGATTTTCTCGGAGCTTGAGGAGAAACACCTCTGCCCCGGGAGAGGTCGTCGGACCAGCGAGGTTAACGCTCTATGCATTGGTGAACCTGCCTCCAACAACGTCACACTAAAATCTCGGATTCAATTGTAAAAATGACTTTTTTTTTTTTTTTATTTTAGCTTTTAGGTATCAAAAATTGATTTTTTAGGTATCAAAACAGTTCTAGTTTTTTTGTTTGCACCTTGGTTAGGTGTGCTCAAAAAAAACCTTTTTTTTATGCAAAAAAAAAGAGATCATTTATCCAATTGAAAATTTTTTTTTGGCTCTTTTCTCAAATTATTCCTCAATAGAGGGAGAGAGTACTAGAGCTTCTAACGACAGAGGAGGACGCAGAGGGGGTAAAGGTTTATTGAAGGAGTGAGGGTTTTTAGCTTGATCAAAGGTGCCTTCGTGGTTTTTTTTTATTTTATCAACAATGCCTTCGTCGATTTTTGAGAAAACAAAGATACGTGATTTAACTTTGGATATTTTGCATTGTTACTTATGAAGCTGATCTATATTTATAATTTACCACCTGAACTTTTAATTTTAAAAATTGTCTTTTAAACTTATAAATTTATAACAAATTGTCCTTCAATGATAGTAAAGTTAAGCTTTTGACTGAGATATAATTTTTTATGAGTCGTTAATTAAAGCATAAAAAGTTTGCTCATATAAATGAACCCAAATTTATGTTCAAGAAAAAGTTAATTAAAAAAATTTCAATTTTGATGAGAACTGATTAAATATATTAATCACAATAAGTTTAGGTTAAAATATATAAAATGTCCATTTAGATTAATAATCAACTATTCATGTACAATTAACGTGTCAATTTCAGTCAAAAAAACTAAAACCACTATCAATGGGAGTGACTTGCAACATATTTATAAGTTTAGGGGGAAACTTGCTAAAATTAAAAGTCATGGAGCAAATTTGTAAATGTGGGACAAGTTTAGGGGGGTAACAATGCCAAATATCCTTGCACTTTAGGACTAAGTACAAAAATTTTCTCAAATTATGTCTCTTGTAATATTTTGTCCTTTACTTTTCATGGATTTATTATGGAAACAAAAATTTATTATTTCCAAATTTTTTAAAAACAAAAATCTTAGGTTATGATCAGCTAAAGATTTAGTAAGGTCGACGATGGTTTAGGATAGTCTTAAAAGTCAAGATCATTGTGGGGGTTAGGCTGGTAGACCAAACTTGCTGTCAAGGTCAAAATGGCAAGCCAGATACATCGTTGGGATCGGCCAGACTCGCTAATGGGGTCCGACCGATGGATTGGACTCAAAATTAAGGTCGAACTAATCACACTGATGGGATCAAGCTAGCAGACTAGATTTGTCGTTAGGGTTTGACCAGTGATTTAGGCACGCTATCGGAGTCAAGACAGGCGGCCAGACATGCTATTAGGGTTGGGCCGGACTCATCATAAGAGTAATGTTTGTGGGTCGAACTCATTGTCGAGGTCAAGACAGCGAACTGGACTCACTGTCAGGCTTAGGACAGATTTGTAGGCTGGACTCGCCATTGGGGTTGGGTCAACAAACAAGACTCATCGTCAGGGCAAGGACAATGAGCCAAACATGCCATTGGGGTTCAGTCAACGTACAAAACTCATCGTTAGGGTCGAATTTCAAGACTAGGATTGAGGTTAGGGTTAGGGAAGTCGGGCTAGGTTTTAGGATTGGGTTTCAAGTCAAGTTCTGAGACTAGGTTTGGCAACTCACTACATGCTGTTGTTGGGGAAAAATAAAATTGAAATATGAAATTTAGGTCTTGATCAATAATAAGGTAGTATGTGCAATTTGAAATACGAATATATTCTTTGTACTCATGTAGTCAATGCTTGAACTTAATAAATTCATGTTGGTTAGTTTGTCATAGGAATATAAGGTTTTTAATTAACATGGATATTTCTACTAGTTTTATCAAAAAAGATGAATAGATAATTTTGTGTATTTGGCTAAAAATTTCAATAACTAAAATTATCAACTAGAAAGTAAATTTAATTCAATAATCAAATGAACTTAATTAGGTGAAATTCGATACATAGAGCCTATTTTTGTTATTTTGATTTTGTTTAATTTATTTTAATTTTATTAGTTTTGTTTTATTTTCTTTTTAATTGATTATTCAAATAATCTTGGAGCTAAGACAATTTTGATAATTAGTAAAGATTAACCAAAATCTCTGTGTGAAGGATACTCTATTTATCACTTTATTACTTGTTGATGCAATATTGTGTACTTGCAATTTTTCAACAAACATATTTTTGGCGTTGTTGTCGTGGATTTTCTTAATATCAATGCTAAATAGCTCTAGGATTAATTTGAAATTTTTTCTTTGCTTTTATTTTATTCCATTTTCTTTTGTATTAATTTTTGTTTGAGTTGTTTTTTCGTCAAGGTACTTAGAGATGCTTTGTCGGCAAGTCCTCTTGAATTTTGCCCAAAGTAACTTGGAATCATTCTCTAGTGCTTAATAGAGATATAAAAGCATTGCTAATTGAGTTTCCACACCATGGCCTTTCTAAGAAATGTTAAATTCAAGTCTTCCTCAATGACTTACGTCCACAAATAGGGTATTGGGTTGAAATAGGAGATGGTACCACCTTTTTCTACTAATAATTCATTGATGAAGTCTATTACATATAGGAAGACATGGCTGAGTTCAATTATTGGAAATGGACTTGTTCGTGAAACAACCAAGATTGGGAGGACAGTTTTACATTCGCGGAGCACCTTCAGAGACGATGAGCAACTTAGAAGTTAGCTCAAGATATTGAGAGGATGCATGAAATGATGAAGGAATCGTTGAAAACCAAAGGCATATGATGGCAATGGTGGAATATTTGGATAGTTGAGAGCATCTCTTCCCATGATGGATGCTCCAATTGCAAATGTGCATGACTGTCACCTTGAATGACAAACACCAAGAGAGGAGCACTTGGAGATTTTTGAAGATAACTCTCTAAGTGAGGAAGGGACACAAGACTTGATCATGGAAGAAGAAGTCTTTGGTCCTCAATTTATGTTGCCAACACCAGCCATCCACAATCACATTGGTGAAGATCCAATATAGCCAACACCTCTTCCACCATTTGTAGCGTCATTCCTTCAAGCCCAACAAGTACATATAATAAAGCCAAGTCAAGTTGGAACGGCGTGCCTATTGTTTCTACATCTTTCCAATCTTGAGGGCATTCCCACTCATGACCCATATGTAGTGTTGTACGACACCTACTAGGGCGGAAGCCGCTCTTTGATAAGCGTTTCTCCACAAGTTAAGCCGATGACTTTAAAGCAAGTGCTTCTTACGAGGCAACCTGAGCTTTCTAAACTTTGTCTTGTTTTCTTTGATTTTTACTTAGTTTATTGTTTTAGGATCTTTTTATTTTGTTTTTCTCTCTTTGTTTTGTAGGTCCAAGGGGTGGAGGCAAGGGAGTTAGAGTCACAGGCATTGCCTCATGGATTCAAAGATATCAAGCTTAGCCTCAGCACCACCAATGAGGGAAGTTTCCTCTAAGCTTTCCTATTTTTCTTGCTTTCTTGCACATTGATGGTTTTGTGCATATTGAGTTTGGATCAAGATTAAATTTTTGTTGTTTGCTTTTGTTTTCAAAAAAAAAAAAAAAATCAACAAAATATAAAAAAGTTATTAACAAGTTTTGAAAAATTAGAGGTTCTTATGCTTTTTTTAGTAATTTTTACTGGACAAATGATAAGACCTATCGTGGAGTAGTGATACACCCGTTATTTTAACGGGTATGATTTTTGATAAAATCATATAAATAAATATGTCATTTTAGCATTTTTACTAAGTCTCCGTAGTAAATATTTTAAATCTACCTATTACTCACTTATATCAGCCTTGTCCCACTACATTAATGCTCAATTAAATAGCATCCTTATCATTTAGAGACATAGAATTAATTCACCTCAACTACCAGGGGACATCGATATGTTTTCTCAACCACATTTTTAATACTTCCTTTATCTTCTTCTACAACATACCGCATTTGTCCCCTCAATTATGTTGACATTATTTGATAAAAGTCTCCCTGGGAGACATGATAACATTTTCTTTTAATGCTCATTTAATTCTATCCCGCTCCTCAATTAATTTGATGCCTATATATTCAACCATCACCACTCTCTTCTCTAGTTTCTCATTCTCTCCTTTCTCACTTCAATTTCCAACTAAAAACACAAGGCATAAAGCTTTCTTTGCAACCACGACAAC
>CAMOHE010053853.1:0-65500 GCA_946598075.1 Artocarpus hirsutus
TTAAGGCTACTGGACCATCAAACAAGTGCCCGAGGACGACATCGTACTGCAGCCACCTGGGAACGGTGGGCGGGGAAAATTTGTTATCAAGGTGTCACTTGTGAACATCACAATTAAAAGCAGAATCGACTTAGGAAAATTTTAGTGATGCATCATGTTATGCTTAATATCTGGACATTACAGCATGTTGAACATAAGATTAACTCTACTTTATAGCCTGTTTTGTATATCTGCAATATTTATCGTATTTTTTTTCCTCTAGCTGAGAGGGAATAACTCTTTTGGCATCTTACATTTTTAGCCAATACGATCAAGTATTATAAGAATATATAACTGCAATTTTTTACCTCAATAAAATTATTTGTTGGTACTACAGAAATAGATCTTCATTATGATGGTTGTATGTTATGATTGAAATGTCTATTATCAGATCATTGGACTATGCATACGTATTTCACACAGTACATTCGACAAAAAAAAAAACTTCATCTTCTCTTTTTTCTTTTTTCCTTTTTTGCTAGAATTTCGTAGATATGGCTTGGCTTTTGAACGTATGTTGCAATTGTGTTACTATTAACTGACGAACCTGAATAAATTAATGGAATCCTTGAGGTTTTGTCATTTAAGCTCAGGCTTCGTAAATGTCATTTGATAAGTTTGTTATGGCAAAGCAACCTTGCCTTATGCTGGAAAATTCTCACTGGTCTCTCACCTCTGCTTTCCCCAATATTATTGTAGGGTTGATATTTCTCTCTCTCCGTCACTCTCTCTCCTTCAAGACGGCGTCCATTGTGACCCGCGGTCAGAGTTGCAGCCCTCAAGTGGCTCGTCTTCTCCGCCGACGATTCCTCCAGCGTAGACATCTTGGCCACCGACCTTTGCTTTGTAGTCGTTGCCGCTTTCGGAGTAGGCGACCGGTGTCCTCGCGACTTGGTTGGGTTTGGCCGGAGTCTGACCACTCGTCAGTTGCCTCAAACACGGTATGTAATCCCAAAACTCTATTCCAAAACACGGTATGAGTTTATTTCAGATTGCATTCAAATAGTGCAATTAGTCACCATGAGGTTTGCACTTTTGGCTGTGTATATCAAAATATGATATGTCATTGTTTGTGCATACCAACCGGTAGTAGCATGGCTATGGACGTAGCTAATACCAATCCACTATGATGCAATAGTTATTAACGTTCCACCCTGTTCTTTTTGTGCCATACTTGCATGTGAATTTGCTGTTGCGTGCTCTATGGACTGAAAAAATGGAAATGGGAAAGATGGGAAAGAAGAGGAACGAGGATGAGGCAACCGTTAATTGGAGCCGACAAAATGAGAGAGCTTTGTTATTAAGGCTAGTGGACCATCAAACAACCGCCCTAGGACGACATCCTACCGCGGTCGATTGGGACCGGTGGGCGGGGGAAATTTTTGGTCAAGGTGTTCCTGGTGAACGTTGCAAGCAAAAGCGAAATCGATTGAGGAAAATTTTTCACCTATATTCTATTTTGATAAATGCGAGTGGGCTTGGTTGGGATCCTGAAACCGGGGCCGTTCATTGCGAGGCAGAGTATCTAAATGATTTCGTAGCGGTAAGTTTATTTAGTTTTGCTGGTATCTGTCTTAAGTTTACAAAATATAATATGAGTTTTGGATTGTTGCTCACCGACAATTTTAATCATCCGATGTCTAGCAAAACCCCCATGCGAACGACTTGATTGGCAAGGCAGTGCCAAATTGGGCATTGATATCGCAATTGTTTCACCGGGAGTCTGCAACCGGGAGTCATGCAGTTGCTTCGGGTTTGACTCGTTTGACTGAAGCTCCTAGTCCGTCGAGAAGCAACTCTGAGCATGAAGGACGTTATGATCAGATGGACATAGAAGATGATAACAATAGCCCCGACGACAGGGCATACATTGCTCATTTGGCAGGACTGGACGGCCATAGATCAGGAGTACGTGCATGCAACATTGCTCCTACCTCTCGGACAATTAGGAAGAGGCCAGTGCGTGGTAAAGGTGCGGTGGATTCACAAGTAGCTGCCACTGCCTTACAAAGCATCGCAGATTCCCTATCCAGCCGTAGTAAAGGCACTGGTGGTGGAAGTTCAGCAAATCAACACGCTTCGGATAATGGGGAATGGAGGCAGTGCCTAACGATCATCGATGAGATGAACTTACCACCAGATCAGCACGTAGACTTTATAGAATACCTGTCAACTAATCCAAAAATGCGAACTGCGTTCAATATGGCCAAACAAGAATGTCGCATGGCCTTCGTACAAAAGGGTATCACAAGAGTTCAATATCAGCAATGGCAACCAGCAGAGCGCATGCCTCCACCACCAGTTGCGACGCAAGCACCACCGGCACCTGTATTCCATCCTCAAGCCCAATTTCACCAAGACTTTCCATATTTCCCCCGTCCACCATATGGTGGACATGACGGTTATTAGATCATCCAATTAGTGCATGCTTTCGTTTTTTTCCCCCAACCATTTCTTTAGCTTGTTGTCATGGACTTATTTTATTTGGATTGTATTAGACATAACATTATTTAGAGTGTATTATTCATTGCATTTTTTAGGATTGTATTCTGTATTGCAATATTTTCAGAGTGTTTTCTGCATTGTAATTTTTCAGATTGTATTGTTCGCCAAGCCTTGTATTGTTGATTCGGATAATGTTTAATTTGTTGGTGAGGATAAATACTTAGTTATTACCGGTTTGCATTGCTGTAATCTTATCTTATTTTGGCATTCCATGGCTTAATCTTGAACCGTTCTTTGGTTACTATATT
This sequence comes from Artocarpus hirsutus, assembly GCA_946598075.1. Taxonomy (NCBI): domain Eukaryota; kingdom Viridiplantae; phylum Streptophyta; class Magnoliopsida; order Rosales; family Moraceae; genus Artocarpus; species Artocarpus hirsutus. The sequence continues at coordinate 2,793 of CAMOHE010053853.1, forward strand.
GATATTGTCTGTATGTAACTTACCAATAGGGTTTATATAACAACAATGACATATTAATCCGTGGTTTATTAATCCTCACAACAAGTAATAAAATTTCTTGTAGGGATTTTATGGCGGATTTTGGTGACTCAAGTTATAGACACAATAATTCAGACGACAATTCAGACGACGACGATAATATTTATGACAGTGCAGCAGCTTCTGCGGCTCTATATGCCGCCGTTTTTTTGCAGCCGCGTCAACAACGCAACACTTTGGGGATGCCTGGACACGAGCGAGTTTCAAATTTGTTGCATGGGCATCATAGTAGAATATACAATAAGATACGAATGGGTGCTGACACGTTTACATCACTTAGCGCAGTAGTCCAGAACAAGGGTTTGTTAAGACCTAATCGTAATACCAATGTTGATGAACAACTGATGATTTTTTTAAATGTAATATCACAAAGCCAAACAAATAGAGAAATGCAAGATTATTGGCAGCATTCAGGGGAGACAATTTCGCGCTTCTTCACACAGGGCCTCCATGCAATATGTGAATTGAGGCATGATTTTATTCAACCGCCGAAATGGAATGAACTGCCCACACTTGTTCAAACGCATAGGAACAAGTACCTCCCATGGTTCAAGGTAACTATCTCTAAAACTCATGGAAACTAATATATTGTTATGTGTAAAACAATTATTTTAAACCACTTAACACTGACAATTTAATGAACAGGATTGCGTTGGCGCTATTGACGGTACACACATACCATGTACTCCACCAAGCGAAGAAGCAAGAAGGTATATTAATAGAAAAGGATATCACTCACAAAATGTCATGGGTGTCTGCAACTTTGATATGAAATTTACTTTCATATTAACTGGATGGGAGGGATCCGCCCATGATGTGCGAGTGTTACTAGATGCCATATCCGATCTAGGAAAGAACTTTCCAAGACCACCACCAGGTAGACGAGAAAGAGTAATTATTGTTGTTCTTTTTGTTTCACCTTTGAAATTTATATAGTTCCAAAATACATATACTAACACTACTTGTGATATGCTTAGGAAAATTCTATTTAGTAGATTCTGGCTATCCCAATAGCGATTGTTTCCTTGCTCCATATCGAGGAGTTACCTATCATTTACAGGAATATCGAGAGCGTAGGCATGGTCCTCGTTCGCCAAGGGAGTTGTTCAACTATACGCACTCATCTCTTCGAAACTACATTGAAAGAACATTCGGTGTATGGAAGGCGAGATTCCCAATATTGAAGAGCATGAAGCCCTTTCCATACGACAAACAAAAATTGATCCCAATTGCTTGCGCTGTGATTCACAACTTCATACGTATGTAGCAAAGCAATGATGAGATACTTCAACAGTACTATGATGACGCACTACCGGTGTCTGAGATAGAAGGAGGAAATGTGGACGAAGAAGATGGCATGCAAGATGATGATGGGGTTGATGTGAACCCATTGCTTCAAAATAGAGGTGACAATACCAGCATGAATGCTCGTAGGGATGCGATGACGAATCAAATGTGGGAAGCTTATGCACAACACCTTTGGTACACAAGTCGGCATTAGTATTTAAGGTGGTGGTTATTTTTTACTACAGAAATGTTGTAACGTTGCTACGTTAGTTAGGGGCTACATTTGCCATTGTCTACAATAAACACTGTTATATATACATGACATTGAAAAAGGAAATTATAATTTTAAATGCATTGTATTATGATTTTTCCCATAAATAGTTCATGGATTGGAGAGAGAATTGGATATTTCGGCAAATCGCTAATAGCATGAACATGGCAACAAGATTCAATAGGCAAAAAAAGAGAGGACTTGATACAGTTATAACTCTACTTTTTGTAATTTTGTGTTCATCTGTATCAAACATTGATTTCTTATTGCATTCAATGAAATGAAAATAATTTATTTCACTATGTTAGGCTCTTTTTAATAAATGTGTTATTTTTTTTTACAAAAGAGCCACTAGAAACCTAATCCAAATATCACATGTACCAAACACATATTCCTAACTCAAATCAGGATTCAAAAACTTACCAAACACATATTTCAATATTCTATCCAAATCTAATTTTAAATACTCTGCCAACCAAACAATAATTCAAATTATAACTCAAATCACAATCTAAATCACAATACTATTTAAAAAGAATTCAAATCACCATAATTCAAATACTTTTACCAAACGGGCTCTGAGAGTAAATTGTATCTTTTAAGCCTTTTTTTAAATGGTTAAAGTTTTATAAAAAAAGTAAGAAGATAATTGTTTTATGAAATTGTTAATTAGATGTACTAATTTATAGTTATCATGTATTAACTTATTTTTTGTCACTAATTAACTAATATTGGCCAGTGATTAACCAATTTTAATAAATTATTTATTGGTTTATCGAAGATAAATCATTAATAAATGAATGATAAACCAATATATCATTCTTAAAGGAGATCATTTGAAAAAAGAAAAAAAGTTTGGCTATTTGCTTAAAAAATTCTGCAATTTTTTATAAATGAGTGGCCAAAACTCATCGTCCACCTAATTTGTTTTCTCTCTCCCTCTTTTCTTTTTTTTTTTTTTTTCAAGTTGCTCACCCTGCTTCCTAATAACGTGCACCGTATATAACTTTGTCAATAAAATGTGTGATCTTAATTTATTCTTGCACAATAAGTTCAACAAGAGCCATACAAACACACAATTAAGATCTAATGTTTTTACCATTTTAATTAATTGTATTGTCTTTATATATCTTATCCTATATCATATAACAAGTAGATTGTTTTTACCATTTTCGTACTTGAATTTTACGATATAATCTTAATGTTACAAAGTTTTGCCAGTTTTATTGCATGACCATCTTTGAATACTGACATTTCATAATTCTAGAATATTGCCTAATCAATATTACCCTATCAATCAATTTCGTAATTTTTTTTAATAAAAGACCTAGTAATTTTTGAGCTTGTCCCTAATTTTTACTCAAGTGTGCCCAACTTACTAATTTGTTTTTTTACTAAATTTAACTAAATTTATTTCTTTGTTTTTGATAAATTACTTTGTAAAAATGATCACTTACACATTTAATCAGAACTTATTGAGTTGATGTATTGATTGACTTTCAAAATTGATTACATAAAGATTAGAAACAACCAAGAAATCTTGTATCATTATCCCTCAACATTTACCTTAATTCATCCAACAGTGGAGTAAAAAAAAATTTAAATACACTATGAAAAGAATTTCAAATAATATTTTATTAAATGGAAATAATTGTGTATTTCAGTTGTGTGAGCACATATTTATATAATTTTTGTTATAAAATAAATACATAACAACATATTTACTTTTCTGTTATATTCCTTTGCGATTTAATAAACGCATCCTAAATTTTAAAACTCGTCCATAAACAAGTGAAGTTAAAAATCGGTCATTATATTAAATGCAATTGGTGGCTTTGGCCATCCACCCATTTTCCAATACCAAAATGCAGTGTTAGACTTCAGCTCTCCCTTCCTACACTTTGCTTGGGTAGAAGGTAGTTTATGCCTACTTTCCATTTGGTTAAATGCAGAGTACATGCAAGAAACATGGTATGTCATCCAATGGGCATGAAAAAGGATGATTTAGTTTATCTCAAACGCTACCATCTAGCTTATGCAATATCTTTGCGGCCTCCAGGTGTCACAATAACAACTGTATAAATTAAGATTAATTTTTGTTCACTTAGTCGCCAAGCACATTATCAGCTTGGATATACTAGAAAACCTTCTTCAAGTGCAAAAATACAAGGGTAGACAGGCAGCTCAAAACCACCATGCCAACGACAGTTGCTAGTTCAGTTGAGCGTGCGTTCTGTGTGCTAATGGTGATTATAACGACGGTGGCACCAACCGAAGTGATGGTGACGCTCTCCCCAACACCAATATCGCCATATCCTTCTCATCAACCGGTTGAGAATCAGGTTCAGTTAGGTGGGGAGCAAAATCATGTTCCTTTGGAATTTATAGAAGACTACGGCTATTGGAATCCTTCCCCCTATTTTGATAGAGGTAATGCAGCTCCAATCCCTCATGAGCATGTGGTTGAAGAATCGCTTCAAACTGGCGTGACGTCTGAAGGAAGATCTTGAACACTCTTCCACCTTTTTGAGGCAATATTGTTAAACTCTTGTTTTACCTATATGTAGTACCATAACGAAGTACCGGCTCCACCTTACATTAGATAGTACTTTCTTTACTGCTATGATTAGAATATCCTATTGCTGTTTTGCAACATTACCACATTATCACCCCCTAAAAAATATCGTTGTTCATTCAAGTAGGTTTTCTACCACCAGGCACAAAGTCCAAAGGCAGCTTTTCTCTTCCTCTAAGGGATATTATAGGATTGGCGGCTTTCAAGGCTCCAGACATACTTCAGCGAGTTTCTTCTTTCTAGTAAATTCCGGTGCTCCTATTTTACCAGGGTGGTTGTCAAGATTTGAGTATGTAGAAACAATAGTCTCACAGTCCCACACTTCTGAGTCATCACTACTTTCTTCTTCGAAGACAATAACTTCATCTTGACCGTCGTCCTCATACTTCTCTGCATATTCCACACACCGTCGAATTAAGTCCCTAGCAGAATCCACTAGCTCTGTACTTTTTGATTTCTCATCAGCATGAATTAGGTCTGCAGGAACCCTATACTTGTCATCAAGTTCAAAGTCGTCAATTGTGTTGTCGTTAAGAGCATGTCTCAGCTTCTCTGCAAGAGATTTATCTTCTTCAGCGACATAACCATATTCATCGTCGTCATCGCTGTAGTCAGTGCTGTATTCCTGACTTTTAAGCTGCAACGAGAAAGTTATGAGACAATATAAAACTGATAACAGAGAAAAAAATGCATATGTATTCAAAGTTGTTCCTATAACAAAATGTTCTTGGATTAGAAATCAATGGTGAAGAGCATTTTTCCACCCAACTCCATGTATATACTCAGACCAACTAAACAACTTCACACACCATGTTGACCTAGTGAATAGGTATTTAGGCAAGGTAAAACAGGATGCCTCATAAGTGTAGAAGACTGATTCAAACTAATCACAAATATTCGCAAATGACTCCACTCTTGAAAAATCAATCACTTCTAAAAACGTCTTTTCAATCAGAAATCAAATTCTGACTAATAATTTGCAAGCATTCATGAAAACTGATAATAAAACGTCACAGTCTTCCTACAACACCTAAAAATTTCACTTGAACAAACAACACTAGGAATCTAAACAACAACCATGACGATAATTAACAGAGCCAAATGCGATAGTAAAACAAAACTTACAAGGTCAAATTGCTCATCCAAAAGACGACGAACTCGTGGCTTTTCAACAAAAGAATCATGTTTTTCTTCCCTGAAATGATTTCCAACTCCATCCTGGAAACTTGAGCCATCCACAATCTGCGGCCTCCCAAAAGTATTTTCTCCATCAATCACCTCTTTGGAATCAGATTTCTCGCAAAAACTCGAGCCCCTATCCGTAGATACACCCTCATTATCTCCCGGAAAATTCGCCTGGATAACGAAATCCTCTTCCAAATCCTCAACACAAGAACCAAACCGCGACGCATCATCGTCTTTACGCTCTCTGAACCCTAACACCAACCGTCTCCGACGCTACACGGTACATGTATTTCTCATTGGCATCATCATTCGCGCCGGAAATTCGCAGCCTTGAAGCATAATATGCCTGGAAAAAAGGTTAATGAAATACGTGTTTAGAATTAAAACATGTATCATGAACATTGTCTCAATATATATGTATAGAGATATTGATAACCATAATAATATCAATGTCTCAATATATATGTATAGAGATATTAATAACCATAATAATGATATTATTAGTTTTAATTTATTTTTTAGAATAACTATAATATACGTATTTAAGATTTCAAATGGATTATGATATTATTATATTTAAAAAAATATTTAAAATTAAGGTGTTTGTTACTTAAATTTAAACTGGTATATAAAATAACGATTTTAAAATTTTCTAAAAAAATGTAATTTTTTTATAGACAAGTTAGATTTATAGATAAATTAAAATTAAGGTGTTGTAATTAAATTAATGATATAGTTTTATTGACAAATTAAAATTAAGGTGTTGTAATTAAATTAATGACATAGTATTATTAAGTCTTTATATGTGTCTTACTGGTTATATAATTGATATATCATTAAGTTAATGATATACGATGACATTTATTTCTTAAGACTTCAAGTGATCATTTTTTTTATATATGTAATTAAATTAATGATATAATATTCATTACGTCTTTTTGTGTATCCTATAGGTTATATAATTGTTATATCATTAATTTAATGATACATAATGATAATAATACTCAATGATATTTATTTCATTTTTTAAGACTTTAAGTAATAATGATAATGTATCAATCTAATATGTTAAAATAAAAAATATACATGTAATTTTTTTCCTAATTTAATCGTTCAAAAAATAAAAAAATTTGTTATAAAAATTTACAAATATGATAATATTTAATTAGATGGTATTTTAAAGTTCTAAATATATAAAATTTTAAAAAAGAAACATATAAGTAATATTTGCATAATAAAAACATATATTAATTCACTCTTTAAAATACAAACAGATTATGTAATTTTGACCTAAAAAAACACCAAGCAAACATTTTTAAAATCAATTCATTTACAAAAGCTTCCTCTTTTGTTGGTGGACTAATTGACAAACCTTGACATCATTGGGAACAAGATCGAGCTTGGTCTTTGGATTGTTGTAAAAGGCAGAACCACCCCCGATATTCTTAATCTCCCTCAAATGGAGGAGATAATTGTACCCATCGTTGGGAAATCCTAGCTCCAAATCTCCTTTCTGACATGCTCAGGCAGAGGCTGCGTCATCGACCACAACGAGCTCCCAAAAGTGCGATTATTGTCCTCTTTGACATCGTAATTGTCAGGCGCGTTGGCGAATATGAAATTAAGATCATCCGCATTGTCGTGGTCATCATCGGCAAAGAAAGTGTTGGTGGAGTAAGGGTTGTTGTCGACTCGGACGAAAACTCAGTCACTACCTGGTGAGTTGTCGTAGTTGGGATCAGAAGAATCCTGAGAGAGTTATTGGAAGGTCACTGATTTCTTTTGTCAATGAACTTCTTCTTCTTCCCCATTCTTTGAGATGAGAGCGATAAGAGGAAGCAGAGGATAGAGAGAGAGAAGGGGTATAGCTAGGGTTTTGTATTTGTTTTCATCAGCTCAGCTGAATATTACAAAATTTGAATATTAATTTCTTAAATTATAATGTCTTTGTCCTTTGTGGCTTTGTGCCAATAAAACCTTTATCGTTTAAATGTCTTTGTTATGTAAGTTTCATCGTTTAAAATATAGCTTGTGAGTTTGTTGCCTTTTTATATTGTTGTTTTTGAATATTATTGTGTCATTTGTTGTTTTAATGGTTGTTAAGAGCATCTTTAATGTAATATTAAATTAAAATACCAATAATAAATTTAGCGTTTGAGTAGAAAAAACACTTTTCAAACAATTTCATTTTAAATGCTAAATTTGTTTAGCATTTAATAAATTTAGTGTTTGATTTTTATTGATTGATAAATGGAATTTTTTGATTTAAGAATTGCAACATTCGTATTTTTTAGTTAGCATTCTTGCTTTTTAATTAGTTTAATATTAAAATTTTATTTTTACAAGTTTCAAGCTTTAATAATTATGACAATAGACAAATATAACATTTCAAATAACATTATATATTGGGCATAAAATAATATATCAAACATGCTATTTTTATATTTTTGCTAGTAAATATAACATTATCATATTGAAAATGGTCTATAGCAAGTTGTCTTTTTATGTTTTTAGCACTTTGTCGTTTCCAATTCCTGTGGTCGTTCTGAATATCGATACCCTTTTCAGGTTGTCGTCGTTTTTAATCTGTTTGTCGTTTTTTACTCTTGTGGTCTCTCAAATTGTTGTCGTTTCTAAAAGTGTTCGTTTTTGTTATCTTCAACACAGGCGATTCTGATTCACGTTGTAATCAAAGAGCCATAGATTTAATTTAATTTTCATTTCTTTAATCCAATTGTTTGGGGCGTATATTTTCTATCAATCTGTGCTACTAAATGTCAATTCACACCTTTTAAAAAAAAAGTCAATTCACAAGGTCTATTCATAAATGGGTATAAAAAACAGTTCCTTTCACAAAAAGTATGAAAATTATAAGAATATGAACACAATTAGTCAAATAATAAAATACAAATCTATATAACAGAAAAATAAAAAATAAAGATTTATTCTCATAATAAAATAAAATTGATGAAAATGTAAATGCAAATAATTGGATAATAAATTGATCATAAATTAAAAGCCTTTTATTCTACAATAAATTAATAAATGAAAACATTTGGCGCCAACTGATTCTCTTGGCATCAAAATGTACCCGTTGAATGGGTACTTTTTGCTTTCTGGCGTGTACGGTGAGAAATAGCCGTTGCGCCACAAAGTCGGTACTCGGTATAGTTTTGAGCAAGTGATTCCTTTTACAAGTCTCATGCTCCTTCTCTTCTGGTCCTCACCAATGAAAAACCGTAAACCTTTCATCAATCTTATAATCGGCGAATGATTGCATATAATTGAGTACGGAAAGAAACTGGTCTGAAGATGATAAGCCTTTGATGTTTTTGTTGTGTTTGGATTTGATTACGGTCCATGGAAGGCTCGTTGCTGAATCCGACGCAGAGATATGCTGCTGCTGCTTTGTTCGCGACGGCGCTTCACCATTCTCAGATCGATCAAACTCAGCCGTCGATTCCTTTACCTTCCCTTGCTGAAGAGACTATCAGCGACGGTGTGAGCATCGGCGACAAGGCTTTGGTCTCCGACAAGCCTCAACTGTGGATTCACGAAAATTCTGGTTTGCTTTTGCCTATATTCAGGTATTTTTCCACAAGTTTTTATTTTATTATTATTATTTTTTTCTAAAGTAGATATTGGTCAAATTGACTTGTTGAAAATTAGGTTGTTTCATGACGTTTTTGGTTGAGGTGATTTAAATGGTAATCAAAGAATTATGACATTAAGCAATTATCTGCATTTTTTTTTTAAATTTTATTTCATGCAAACCTTGTGAATAAATAGGTTTTTAAGGGTGGACAGCCAAGCCTGGCAAGGGCTAAAAGAAACTGCAGGATCTTCTTCACAAGTCAGGCATCATCTTGGTTCGGTGTGCTTCTTCATTTCTATTCAAGTTTCCGTGCTTACACACACACACACACACACACACACTGTGTGTGTGTGTGTGTGTTTCCTTTTCTAAAACTAAACTTTGTAATTTATAATCACTGAAGAGCTCAGTTCCATTATTGCTAAAAGGGGAAGGGGACTGGTTTTTTGTTTTTTTTGGTACCACTCCAAAGACGAGTAAATAAAACAGTTAGAAAGCTATTTTGAAGAAGAAATTTGAATATAAATCATTAGTATAAAGTTTCTTGATTGATCTTCAAAACATACACGCATGGACTGTAAATTATCTTGATCAAACTTTTAATAAACACATTTCTTTCATGTCAAATAAAATCCTCACGAGGATTTGAGTAATTGTAGTACGAAAGTATTTGATATCTTTGGAAAGAACTACAATCTTACAGTTGTTTTCTTTCAGTTCTTGTCGCTTCTATCAGAGAAAAATGATGGAACTTCCAAAGAAGCGGCTAAGAAAGAACTTGCTTTGACTAAAGCTGTTGATGCCATGTTTCTTAGCATGGAAGGCTCTAATGTCTCTTACGAGGAAGTCAATAGCTGTAGTAAATATGAAAAAAAATGCCATGAGAAATATACAAATACAAAAACAACCTCAGAGTCTTGTGAGACGGCAAATAGAGAAAACCTTGGTGCATGAAGCGAAGAAAAACCATCCTACAGAGCTGGTGGCCAAAATTCTGATAAACCCATGAAAGAGGCTACTCTTCTTAGTTATGAAAGGAAAATGACACTTTTTTATTCACTTCTTTCAGCTTGTGTAGCAGATGATGCTGAGAGTAGTAAGAACGGGTTACAAGTAAAGAAAAGGATATGATGCTAGACACCGTATGGCTTTGCGGTTGTTGGCAACATGGCTTGGGGTTGAATGGTCAAAAGTGGTCTGTCTACTTTTACTTAGCATTGTGTTTTGTAGCACTATCTTCTTTACTTCAGGCAGTGGTCATTTGTTTCTTATAGCCTTAAGTCACATGTGGAGAAGTTTGTTTTGCAGGAGGCTATGGAAATTATCGTAGCTTACTCTTTAATGGGTTCAGTGAAAGGAGATAAGCGTGGAGGGATGATTGGTGCTGCCGCTTTAGCTTGTGGAACTTTGATGGCTGTCACTGGTGGTATGAGATTTATACATTCTCATAAATCTTATATGTCACGCTTTTCACGAGTAGTTACATCTGTAACTGACAGAAAGTTTTTTCGACAGGCTTAGCTGCTCCTCCAATTGCGCATGGATTAGGAGCCCTGGCTCCCACGTTGGGTGGACTTGTGCCAGCAATTAGAGCAAGTGGATTTGCTGCTGCGGCAAGCTACACGGGATCACTTGCTGGTTCTGTTGCTGTTGGCGCATCATTTGGAGGTCTTTTTTTTTCCCAAATGATTACTGTTATTAATATTTTTCTGTTAAACATTGAGCATCAACAAAAATGAAATGTTTCAAAATTAGAGGATAGAAAAATGATACTAAGTGAATGGTCTTATAACTCTTTTTTTGTGCACTAGCTACTGGAGCTGGCCTTGCTGGTACTAAAATGGCGAGAAGAACTGGAGGCATTGAAGAATTTGAGTTCAAAATTATCGGAGAAAATCACAATTAAGGAGAAAGCAATACAACATGTTTAACCCCCCCAGCATTTTGTAGATATGCTTACTGCTAATTATTTCCAAAACCTCATTTTCAGCGGCTGGCAGTTGGGATATTGGTTTCTGGACATATTTATGAGGTTGAAGATTTCACTGGGCCTTGGGAAGGTCACAGCAAAAACTTAGAGAAGTAAGAAACATAACATGACATGTTCCAACTTTATGGTTTATCAATGCCTCTTTTTTCTTCACAATCTAACTTTGTGGTTCTGGCATGTGGTGCATAATATCGATCTTATTTGCAGTTATATGTTCCCAATCTTTCGTGTTCTCTTTAATTTTCTTTATTATTGTCTATTCGCAAGTTTTGCTTTTGGGTCTATACATCATCTTTGACTAGACAACAACTTAGACAGCTCAATCTTTTTGGTTCTTCTTAACAGAAAATAGTCCTGGACAAGTGATATTGTGATTCTATAATGTTTTCCTGTTTGTGCTTTATCCTTTAATTTTAACGATTTGAAGTTTGGGAACGATCCATAAATGCATTTATACGGCTAGTTGTATCTCAAAAAAAATTTCATGGTATTTGTATCATCATTATACATGTCAAGTATAGTCGATACTGGTGTCAAATGTATGGGTATGCGCTGGTGTGGGAGTCCAAGAATTTGATAGCATTGAGCACTGCTATTCAGGACTGGATTACTTCAAGTACTTTCTCTGAACTTTCCAAATGTTACCGTTTATAATTGACTAAGTCTGCATATTTGATCCATAAGTTAACTTCTTGCAGAACTTTCCAATCAGTTGACGTTACAAGGTGCCATGCTGATTTTATTAAGCACGCTTGTTGCAGCTCTTGCTTTGCCAGCAACATTAGTTACAGCTTCTGATCTCATTGATAGCCAATGGGCGGTTGCGTTGGACAGGTACTTTTCTTATGGGAAAATGTATTGTTATTATGAATGTTATTGGAAGAGCAACAACCTTCGCTTATGAGTACATTAACAATTTTTTTTTTTCCCGCATGTTTGCTACCGATTAATCTCATTTGGACATTGCCGCTTAGTAGCCAACCACAAAAGCCTTCTTTTTTTCATGACCAACCTATTTATCCTTGTATTGTTACTTTCATATTTTTCTTTAATAAGCTTCTAAACTGGATCTTTTCCTTTCTTTCAACTTGAATTCAAACAAGTAAATCTAACGCGTTCTTAGTTGGTAATCTATTAGTAACTTAAGTAGCTAGATATAGTGTCCTAGGGTCTTCAATGTTTTGAGTTTCTTTTCTCCATTTTTTTTTTTTTTTTTTCTGTTGGCCAGATCAGATAAAGCTGGAAAGCTGCTTGCTGAGGTGTTGTTAAATGGCCTGCAAGGGAACATGTAACACTGACATCTAGGACAGGGAAAATAAGCTCCATATTAGTTTGCAATACTGTGAAATTCCCTTAGCTTCTCCATGTATGCTGCAGGCCTGTAACGCTCATAGGCTTCTCAATGGGGGCCAGGGTGATTTTCAAATGCCTCCAATGTTTAGCTGAAACAGAAGGAGATAATGGTAATCATCATTATTTGTGGGATAAAAGTTTGGAAGCTGATTACTCTCTTTTCAATTATTTTCCCTCTCTTTTATGTTGTGCAGCCAGATTAGTAGAAAGGGTTGTTCTTCTTGGAGCACCAGTTCCAATTAAAGATGAAAACTGGAAAGGTGTTAGAAAGGCAGCAGGATGCTTTTTCTTCCTTCCTTTTTTTTTTTTTTTTTTTGATCTTTGGCTAGTTGCATTTGCTAGTACTTAGTTTTTTGCTACATACTCAGATAAAATCTCTTTCTGGTTCGCAGATGGTGGCTGGGAGATTTGTGAATGCTTATGCTACAAATGATTGGACACTCGGCATCACATTTCGGGCCAGGTATAGTGTACGCTAATTTGACAATAAACGCTCATCTCAGGATCATCTGACTTCCTAGTAAAAACCTACAGTACATGATGTTGCAAGAAGACAATATGGATCCCCACTGATTGTGCTCTAGGCAAGAATTTTTGTCCTATGATTAAATATATCTTAAGCCCGCCAACGTAAATCTTGAATGTTTAGACAACTAACGATATAGTTCTCCAATGCACACACGTGCATATATTTTCACTGGTCACTGAATTGCGATTGCTAGAAAACAAATTATCGCTTACTGCATTCCTCTCTAATACTCCATTCTAGTAAATTTTCGACATATTTTGTGCTAACTGCTGCAGATAGTTCATGGCAACATACCTTAAGAATTTTTAGTTCCACGCACATACATACATAGATAGACATATGTAGGCTACTGAGCTCCGTCTATCTAATCAATTTCCTATGTAACAGTTTACTGTCACAAGGTTTAGCTGGAATTCAGCCTGTTGACGATCTTGGAATTGAAAATGTTAGTTCTCTGACCCAAGTTTTCTTCTTTTCTTTTCTTTCTTTCTTTCTTTTTTTTTTTTGGAAAAACCGTGCAAGCTGATTTCCTTTCCATGGGCGTTGCAGGTTGATGTAACACAAATTATTGAAGGCCACTCTTCATACCTCTGGAAAACTAAACATATCTTAGAGTTGCTTGAACTGGATAATTATTATCCAGTTTTCAGAACAAAACATGCAAAATCCCAGGAAGAATCAGAAAACATCAATGGATAATTAGCAAATGTAGGCAGCAGCAGCTGCTGCCATGCTTTGATCTCTTTTGACGTTTTAATTTATCTTCTTTTTTTTTTCCCCTCTTTAAATCTTCGCTAATGGTTTTTCTACCTCTCATTTAGGTTAGGAAGTCTACAAAGTTATGATCAAAAAAGATTATTTGCCAGCCCTACCATACGTCTAAGATTTCTACTAGTTAAGATGTAGAATTATGAGATGTTGTTGTTGTTATCCTTTCTTGTTGTGGATAGTTTTTATCTTATTAGGAGCTTTTCTTTTTCGAAAATATGGATCGCATGAAGGATTAGAATTCTATTGTTTTCTGATGTAAGCAGTTGGAATATGAAATCCCCATTTCTGTATGCGAAAGAAGCTTGGATCCTTTTTCTTCCTCGCTTCAGGGTCTATTAGAGTCTATGCGAATTCAACGCAAGCGTAAAATGGTACTTGAATGGACCAGGATATTTTAAAAGAAATGACAATGCAGTGATATTGCAAAAAATTAATAGGATATACTAGTTATAGCAGCGAAGTAATATCTTGTTGGACTTTATTGGGTACACAAACAAGTTTTAAACGACATGCCAAAGGCAGAACCAGCCCCACTAATTGCAATCAAAAACTTCCCAGGAACAGTTTCGGAGCAGATAAAAGCTCAATACTCCAGCCTTAAATCTTCCTGATTTACATTCAAGAAAACAATGTCTCAAACTTTGAAAAAGTGAAACATAACAAATAAATATAACGGCATGTAGGGGAAATTTGCTACGAACAAAGCAAAATAACAGAGAACAAAAAATAATAAGCGAAAAAGAAATCACTCGATCACTCTTGTGTTTCTCTCACGTTTAAAATTTGTTTTTGAGCCTCACACTCTCACTTTTCTCTCAAAAAATTCGTCCAACCAAGTCCTAAAAACATTAGGTAATTATAGAGCACAAGAATTATAGGAAACAAGCACTAAAAAACGCTTCACTTTTCCGCCCAGCGCTGTGGCGCTACTTCGAATTTGAAGGCGCCAATTTTTCCAGAGCGCGCAGCGCCCATCTACGCGCTGCGACGCTCTGCTCTTCGTATGTGTGCGATTTTGAGCACTTCAAGCGCCATAGCGTCCCTTGACCAGGATTCCTGCGCTCTTCCTTTGTTTTCCCCCCAAAAAACTTCTTCAACCTTGCTTCATCTTCATGCTTCATGTGATTAGGCTGCACATCTTTAACACAGCGTTGGTAATGTAACTATGAATCTATCAAAGTTTCTCTTTTCCAATTAAAAAAAAAGAAAAAATAAAATTAAATAAGAAGCCAAATCGTAATGAACGCTTTAGTAAATCAACTAAATAAACGAATAAAAAAAAATTCAAAATAATGGGATAACATCCTCGCAGTAGAGATGAACATTGTTCAAAGCTTAGCTTGCACTTCTAAATCTGATCTTACCAAGCTCTATTAAAAAAAAAGAATAACTATGAATTCCAAGATCGAAATACACAAGAACACGATTGAAGATTTAACAGACAAAAAATAAAACACACAGCACCAATTTTCTCTTGGTTCAGGTTTCGGAGAGACCCTACGTCCAAGTTGCCTCAGTCCCAAGAAACAACACACCCTCAAGCCTCACAGTACAACTCAGAGAATGAGTCTATCACTCAAACTTACAGCAAATCCAAAAACTCTCCTCCTTTCCTGTTTTCCTACACCTAAGCTCTCGGTGATGTACAAAAAAATTCATTAATTTAAATATAAAATTAATTTGAATTTAATTAATGAATTTTTTTTCATCAGTTGTATTTTATAAAATTACGATAAAATATAAATTATTATTCATAATATTAAGGTGTATTATATTTGTAAAATTTGTGTGATTCAAAGTATTCTTAATGTATAAATTTTGTGAGTTTAAATATTCAAAAATTTATGAAATACTCTTGGTGTCCGTTTGGTGCATTGGATAGAATAGTATTAGATATGATAGTCTTAGAAGATTGGATTGTATTGTATTAGAAAGTATATGATAAAATTTCAGTTAAGCCAATCCCATGTTTAGTGTTGTGTTATTAGGATAGAGGCTTTTTGTTAAAAAAAAATTAAAATTAGGTCAAATTGTAATTTTTTAAAATAAATGGGGCAAAATATAATTATAAAAAAATTTTCTGTTGCTGCATCATTTGGTGTCTTTGTCCAACCAATGATTACTGTTGTTTTTATTATTTTGTGACTAAACATTGAGCATCAACAAAAATGGAATGTTTTGAAATTAGAGGATAAAAAAATGTGACCGAGCAAATGATCTTATAACTCCTTCTTTGTGAACGTTAGCTACTGGAGCTTGCCTTGCTGGTACTAAAATGGCTAGAAGAACTGGAAGCATTGAATTTGAGCTTAAAACGATTGGTGAAAATCACAACCAAGGAGTGAGTAGCACAATATATTTAACCCACCAGAATTTTGTGGATATGCTTGGTGCTAATCATTTCCAAAACGCCATTTTCAGTGGCTAGCAGTTAGGTTTGAAGCTTTCATTGGGCCTTGCGAAGGTCACGACAACACCTTAAAGATGCAAGGAACATAACATGAAGTGTTCCAACTCTAAGGTTTATCAGTGCCTCTTTTTTCTTCACAGCTTAACTTGGTGGTTCCGGAATGCGGTGCATATTAGTGATCTTATTTGCAGTTTTACGTGCCCAATCTTTCCTGTTCTCTTTAACTTTCTTTGTCATTGTCTATTCTCAAGTTTTACTTTTGGTTCTATGCGTCATCTTTGACCAGACAACAACTTAGAAAGCTCAATCTTTTTGGTTCTCCTTAACAAAAAATAGTCCTGGACAAGTGATATTGCGATTCTATAATGTACATCCCTTTGTGCTTTATCCTTTAATTTTAACAGATTTGAAGTGTGGGAATGATGCATAAATGCATTTATACGCTAATTGTATCTCAAAAAAATTTTCAGCTTGCGGAATTTGTATCGTCATTATACATGTCAAGTATAGCTGAACCGGTGTCAAATGTATAGGGGAGTCCAAGAATTTGAGAGCATTGAGCACTGCTATTCAGGACTGGATTACTTCAAGCACTTCCACTGAACCTTCTAAATGTTACCATTTATAATTGACTAAGTCTGCACGTTTGAACCACAAGAATTGCAACTTCTTGCAAAACTTGCCAATCAGTTGAAGTTACAAGGTGCCATGCTGACTGTATTAAGCACGCTTGTAGCAGCTCTTGCTTTGCCAGCAACATTGGTTACAGCATCTGATCTCATTGATAGCCAATGGGCGGTTGCGTTGGACTGGAACTTTTCTTATGGACAAATGTACTGTTATTGCAAGAGCAACAACCTGCTCTAATATGATCTCATTGATTGCAAATGTACTTTTCTTATGGGCAAATGCTATTGGAAGAGCAACAACCTTCACTTATGAGTACACTAATGACCTTTTTTGGCATGTTTGCTACCAAATAATCTCATTTGGACACCGCCGCCTAGTAGGCCAAACACAAAAACCTTCTATTTTGAGTAACCAGCATATTTATTTTTGTATTGTTACTAATATTTTTCTCTAATAAGCTTCTAAACTGGATCTTTTCCTTTCTTTTAACTTTAAAATCGAACAAGTGAATTTTACACATGTTCTTAGTTGGTACGTTAGCAACCTAAGTGGCTAGATATAGTCGTCGTAATGACTTCAGGTTCTAAGTTCCTCTTCTCCATTTTTTTCTCTTGGCCGGCACTCTTGACATCTCTAGTCACTATCTTCACCATTTCTTTCCCATTTTGCCCCCGTTTTCTCACTGCTATTTTTTTTAATACCTCTCTCTGTTTTCAATTCCTGTTTTCTTTTATTTCTCTAATGTGGCACCTAATTATCTACCTTGGGCGTCCATCACGGATTATTGAATAATGATTGTTAATTTTCCACTTTCCAGTAACTCAGGATGCCAGAGATATCTAAATGGTTTTTTAAAAAAAAGATGGGACAGAGACAGGTCTTAAAAGGGGAAAAAAACCTCATCATGACCCCACTTTGATGGGTAACGCCAAGTAGCACTAAAATAGATGAGGAAACGCTCGATTGTGCACGCCCAATTGCGCTCTCACTCATTTGAGATCATTATATATTGCAATTATATTCAGAGAGCAGTGGACGAGAAGCTATTAAATTGTGTATTGTAAAGACTTTTTTTTTTTTTGGCTATAAATTTATTATTGTTTTTTATGCTAGGAATCGGTCGCTGGATATTGTTTCTAAGAAATTTAATGGGCAATGATCTCATGCCAAGTCTCTCTTGACGAGCTAAAATTAACCAAATTTGATTTCATGCAATATGAATTTGTCAATTGCAACGAATAGAGTGTATGTAATTCTTTTCAAGAAAGCATGGGTTTTTGATTATTTGTGTGGGAACAAGATCACATGTCCTTGTGCTTGAATGTGAATGGCTCATGAGACCATGTCCTTTGAGTTCTTTGGTTTGTATCATTTGCGTCTCCCAAGATGGACCCTGCAAGAAAAAGAATTCCCTAATAAAACCTTTTTTAGCCCTAACATATCCCCACTTTTAAGTTTTGCCTTTTTAATTCCAACTTGTACTTGAAATTTTAATGAATTGAATTGTCCTTTTTTAACAATTGAAAAGTTTAAGTGGGCATTCTTTCATCCTTGCCAGGATTGCATATTATTACAAGGTACTTCATGTGGGTGTTACTAGCGTAAGATAGTGCCTGCTTTTAAGTGTCATATTCAAAATCTAATCAAAATTAAAAATAGATTAAAAACGATAAATTTTATATATATTGACGGTTTAAAAACATAATGGTATTAAGAAGATATTTTTTCATACATATATCTATATATGAAAGCTATTCCAAGGGAAAAAAAAATGGAAACGAACAGAAATATAATTCTCGTGGACCAAAACCTTTTTATTTCCATTTTACTTTTGGTATATCAATGTTTGAGTTCAGAAAAAGGGTTGGAAGCATGATGGCATATGGACATATTTATGAACAGAAGCAATTCCTGTACCAATCTGGAATCCATGTAATATTAACACCAACTTGGGCACCCAACATCTTTACTTACTGCTCTCTTGCTGTTACATATATACCTTCCTCAACTCCCAGACTTGGAGGCTAAGCAAAAAGAACAATAAGTTCAGTAGTACTCATGTACGTAGGGCATGGTAGCTGAAATCGGATCATAAGTTGGCTTATCTCATATATATATATATATATATATCCATCTAACTTATACATATATACAATATTTAATTAATATGTTATTAACTAACAAAACTTTTGCGGTACGTTCAATTCTTATCTTGATGAAAAATTCTTTATTGTTTTTTTTGGCTGAGATCATGCATAAAAATATATGCAACTAATTATGGTGCGTTATGTAACAAAAACTAGTTCCTGGTCACAACCATGTATTCTGGTTGCTGGGTTTGATTATCATGGCACCGTGATAGTATACTATTTCTTCAGCTACATTTTCTTTGATTAGTATATATAGTTTGTTACATAAATGCGAAGAAAATCAAAGAATAAGAAAGTAAACCAGATAGTTATTGGTTCGAAATTAACTCCGTGTAAGTAATATTTTGGTGGTCCCATGACTAGGAACCTGCCAGTACTAAAAGTTAAAGACCATTAATATAGCTTAAAAAAGTTGCGCGTGCTTTAAGTAGCCAAAGGGTGGGGCGCGTAGAGAGTGGGCACAAATATTAAACCAACTAGCTTGTGCAATTGTACCTGCTCTGGCCACGGTAGCTGCAGGTGGGGACAAAGTGAGACAAAAGCAATACATATGTCTCTTTTCTTTTCTTTTTTTAATTTTCTTTTAAGAGAGAGCAATATGGTTTGTTGGGATCCTTGTACATCTTAACGATCAAGCTGTATAGGGGCAACCTCTAATGTCAAATATGGCCATTTAAATTTTCACGTAAATAGTATAATATATGTACACATTATATATGGTGTAGACCCTGACACCCCACATCTGCAGTACTGTTTTGAACGTCTAAAGTCAAAGATGAATATCATGGATACTTCATCAATTAGGTGTTTATGGGTTGTTTTGTTAGTTTCTATGGCAATTGTTGGGCTGAATTGTGAGCCTGACTCCAACAATGGCACTGCTCAAAGCCAAGGAAAAGCTCCTTCTCTAGCTCTTGCCCAACTTCCTCGAGGTAATGCAGTTAAAAACAACGGGAGCACTATAACTTCTCACAACCAAGTTGAGGTCAACAACAACAGAGATGTATATTATAGAGGCGGCGGCGGCGGCGGTGGCGGCGGCGGCGGTGGGGGTGGTGGAGGAGGAAGTTATAGATGGGGATGGGGTGGGGGTGGCGGCGGAGGTGGAGGTGGTGGTGGCGGCGGAGGAGGCGGTGGAGGCGGCGGTAGTGGGTGGGGATGGGGGGGAGGAGGAGGAGGGGGTGGATGGTGGAAATGGGGGTGCGGGCGACAAACAAAAGGTGGCAAAGGAGGAAGAGGAGGCCTTAATAAGCATAATAACCATCACCGCATAAAGGGGAATAGATTCAGCAAGGATGACTATAAAATAGGAGAGTTTGCGCAATGCACAAGAAGAGGGCGTTGCAGAGGCATGAGATTGGATTGCCCACTTCACTGTGGTGGACCTTGCTTATACGACTGTCAGTACATGTGCAAAGCTCACTGCCAACGTACCTGATATAGTATTCGCCATTAATTTCCCTGCTAATTTAGGTTAAAATTACACTTGATCAGTCACCAGTTGAGAAGGAAGACTAATTTGAAGCTGATATGGAGTTTCCCTAATCCAGCTTGAGCTAAGAAGTGTTTGTTGAGATTTTGTTTGTTTGTTTGTCGTTAATTATTGGTTTTGTTTTGAATTTCCTTTTTCGTTTTGTTTGGCATTTTTTTTAGTTGGGTCTAGTTCTTCAAGTGCTAAGTGGGTGTGCTCAGGAGTGTGCATGCATGTTTTAGCGACTTTAGATTTAACTTTTTTCAGCTTCATGAATATGATTGTCTTGTGTTGTGACCAAACTTTCCCAAAGTGAACTATCATTTGTGTATTTGTTTTATTGATGTACTCCTCTTGATCAACTCAATTAGAAAGAGAAAATGTCTCTTTTGAGTTGGAAATTGGAATGAATGCAATGCAATTTTGCTTTTGACTTGCGTTAGCTGGCTTATAATTCCTGTTAAACAATATAATGCCTACAAATACAATTGTACCACAAAAGAGGATAATTAACCCCTTCTTTGGAAGTGACTTCAGCAACACGCTACACTACCCATGCCAATATTGCTAAAATTTCTTTTCTTTTCTTTGCTTCTTTTAATAAGCGTTGTCGTTGAGTGTATATTACCCTTTTTTTTTCTTTTCGAATCTGTAATCATATAGCCTTATGGGTTGTTTTCTTCTTAATATTAAACCCTACATCATTTGCGGGCACAACTATTTTTTTTAAGATTTACCAAATGTTGACAGCCAAAAAAATAATAATAATAAGGTGTTTGACAAGTGTGGTTAGAATTGAAACTATTAAACGAAAAAGTTTAACATATGAGAGCTTCACATTATGACTTACTTTTTCTGATCACTTTGGCATATAAAAGTTATACATTGTAGCAATAAAAAATTTTAATTAAAATTGATTTTGCTAAATACCATTAAAAAGTTATCAGTAATGTCGTATTATACTTTTTTTTTTCCTTTTTAGGCTTGATTATTTATTATTTTGTTATATAAATCAAGTTGTATATTACTTTTGAAGTCTAATTGTACATATGTATTATTTTAATATCAAAATTAAGATTAAATACATATTCCTCTAATTCGCCCGCTTTGGTTTCGCGATGAAGGTACAAAGTGGTGATTATCATTAATGGGCTACTCAGGGACGGGAGGAGGTAAAAATTATACAATGTCATCTTTTTTTTAGAGGTAGATCAAAATTTGTTTTTGTTTTATAAATATTATTTATATGTTTTTTTTAATTATATATAATGAGAATCTAAAAACACCTGCTAAGTAGACTTTTATCATTATTTATTTTTATTTTTTTAACAAATCTCTTTATTTTTTTCATAGTTGAGTCGTTAAAAAATGATATTAGGTATATACAGATATACTTAATCAATTACAATGTAACTTACACAACAACAAAAAAATTTGTTATTAAATTACTTACAATAGAATTTCAAAAAAACAAAATACAAGAAGTAATAAAAAATGAATATTATTAACTTAATGTAATATTGTTTGTACTATTAATCCATAACATTAGCACACAATAAAATAAGAAGAATTATTATCACTTGAAGTCTTAAAAAATAAATATTATTAAATATCATTATCATTATGTACATTAACTTAATGATATATCAATTATATAACGAAGTCTTAAAAAATAAATGTTATTAAATATCATTATCATTATGTACATTAACTTAATGATATATCAATTATATAACCTATAAGATACACAAAATACTTAGTAAATACTATTTCATTAATTTAATTACATATCACGAAAAAAAGGGAATGTGATTATTACTTGAAGCCTTAAAAAAATGAATGTCATTACGTATTATTAATTTAATGATTATTAATTATATAACTTGTAAAACATAGAAAAAGACTTAATAAATACTATATTATTAATTTAATTACAACATCCTAATTTCAATTTATCAGTAAAATCGTGATTCTATAAAAAAAATCTATCTTTTAGTTTAAGAAATTTTAAAATCATTATTTTGGATACTAATTTGAATTTAAACAACAAATGGCCTAATTTCAAGGATTTTTTTAAATATAATGATATCATAATCTGTTTGAAATATTAAATACGTATATTTTAATTATTCTAAAAAATAAATTAAAACTAATAATATCATTATTTAGGTCATTAACGTCTTTATAGACATACATTAGATCGTATAAAGAATATTTATAAACTAAAAATATATTTTCACTTTATAGATAAAAAAAGAAAAAAATTACAATACGTACCTAAATTATTGTTATGAAATTAAAATCTAACACAATATTCAAAATATCTTAAAAATGTCTTCAATGATATAGTAATTATCTTAATGATATTACATATTCTACTATATAATTACATATAAATAATTTTATGATATCATTATGAAATATTTGTAGAATTTTTACAAATTAGAGTCATATTTTAATTCAAT
This sequence comes from Artocarpus hirsutus, assembly GCA_946598075.1. Classification (NCBI taxonomy): domain Eukaryota; kingdom Viridiplantae; phylum Streptophyta; class Magnoliopsida; order Rosales; family Moraceae; genus Artocarpus; species Artocarpus hirsutus. Next base: position 25,553 of record CAMOHE010053853.1, read on the forward strand.
ACACTTAATTGGGCCAATTGTCTCCCTTAAAAAAAAGAAAAAATTACAATACGTGTCCAAATTATTGTTATGAAATTAAAATCTAACACAATATTCAAAATAGCTTAAAAATGTCTTTAATGATATAGTAATTATATTAATGATATTACATATTATATTATATAATTACATATAAATAATTTTAATGATATCATTATGAGATATTTGTAGAATTTTTACAAATTAGAAGCATATTTTAATTCAATAAACGTAATTGGGCCAATACGTGTCCAAATTATTGTTATGAAATTAAAATCTAACACAATATTTAATATATCTTAAAAATATCCTTAATGATATAGTAATTATCTTAATGATATTACATTTTATACGATATAATTACATATAAATAATTTTAATGATTTTATTATGAGACATTTATAAAATTTTTATAAATTAGAGTCATATTTTAATTCAATAAATATAATTGAGCTAACTGTCTCATTAACCCAAAAAACAAAGACCACAATACTCGTTCACTTAGGATGGAAAGATAGAATGGCCCAGTTGGTTGCAAGGCCAGCCCAGCACCTGGATGGAAAGTTGTGACAATTGTCATTTGCCAATTGGGTAAAGAGAAAGAGACGTTGCATTTTCCCAAATATTTTACAATTAAAATTGTGAAGAAATAAATGAATCGTTGAATTGAGCCCATTTATTTTATAAATTTAAAAAAAGTAAAATAAAAGGAAAAAATAAAAAATAAAAATAAAAGGCTAACGTTTAATTCAAGTTTTGAGAAAGCAATCATAATACAAGGGACACACTGGTGTGGCGGTCAAAACTAGAGGGGATTACAAGGCCCATTGTTTTCGCAACCTAGAAAGTTGATTCGTCTTCTCCAATTTCTCTCAGATAACTCCGAAACTTGAACAATTTCATCCATGGAAGCAATCAGAAAGCAGGCCACGAAGCTCAGAGACCAGGTCGCTAAGCAACAGCAGGTTCTGATCTTCCTCTTCCTAACCCTAATTCCCCTCTTTTCGTTTCTTCTTTCAATGAAATACCGGTGAGATCGAACGCCATTTCTGTTTCTTTTTTTATCTCTTTGACCGAAATTGTTGGTCAAACTATCCTTAAAGAGAAAGTGTAGATTTATCAAGTATGATTGCGGATCGTTGATCTCACCGTCGCCATGGGAAAAAAAATCAATCAATTGAAACATTATATGAATCGGTTCGATTTAGCTCTGTTTAGGTTTTTTTTTTTTTCATTATATATTCCTGGGTTAGTGGTTTTGGTTCGATTATTCATGAAAAATTTAATTTCATGGTTTTTTGTTCTTCTCATTTTTGAAAAGGAAAGTGCTTATTGGGTTCTGCTTTTTCTGAAATGAGAATGGTAATGACATGGGAATGGAAGATAAGCCTGAGTATATTGAATTGTGTGCCACGTATTATCAGCTTTAGACCCATGTAATTTATGTACCATTTTTTTAGGCCGTGTTCAAACAATTTGCTGGGGGTATATATGGAGGTTCGGATAATGTCATTGCTGATGAATCCGAACTCCAACAGCATCAGAAGCTGGAGAAGCTTTACATTTCTACTCGTGCTGGCAAGGTTGGGAATGTTTCCTAAAACTAAAAGTTTGAATGTGATTCTAGTAATGGCTTCGCGATCTAAATCTCTGCCTTCTTTTGGTTCCAGCATTATCAAAGAGATATCGTTCGTGGGGTGGAAGGTTATATAGTTACTGGATCGAAGCAAGTTGAGATAGGTAAGTTGCAGAAAATTTCATTTTGTTCTGGGATAGGATTTCATGTTTGTTTTATCATTTATATGAATAACTTCAATCTTTTTTTTTTTTCAACAGGTACCAAGTTGTCAGAAGACAGCAGGAAATATGGCACTGAAAATACTTGCACAAGTGGTAGCACTTTATCCAAAGCAGCTCTGAGTTTTGGAAGAGCTCGTGCTCAAATGGAAAAAGAGCGTGGAATTCTTCTGAAAGCTCTTGGCACACAGGTTTGACTAACTTTCAATTATGGCCTCTGGCTAATTTCTTGCATGCAAGCAGGATCTCTGTAAGATAAATATTTTTTTCAAATAAATAAAATCCAGGTTGCAGAGCCTCTAAGAGCAATGGTTGTGGGAGCTCCCTTAGAAGATGCTCGACATCTTGCGCAACGATATGATAGAATGCGGCAGGAAGCTGAAGCTCAGGTAATAATAGATTTGATGATTCAGCTCTATCCTATCAAAGATTTGATGAATTTTTTACACACCAAAATAGGGGGAAGAGGGTAGAGTTACGGTGTTTAGATAAGTCTGTTTTAGATATATAAAATTTAGCATAATTTACAGCTTACTTGTTATTTTGAAGAATTGACTGATGATTCCTACAAGTCGGTCTTTACATTATGATTTGCACCCAGACAGGCTATCGATGTGTCTAGACGGCAAGCGAAGTTACGGGAATCCACAGGCAGTGCTGAATTCATTATGAAGCTAGAAGCCGCTGAAGGCAAACTTCTGGAGCTAAAGTCAAATGTGGCAACATTGGGGAAAGAAGCTGGTGCAGCCATGGCAGCTGTGGAAGGTCAACAGCAGAGGTTGACTCTTCAGCGTCTACTAGCCATGGTAATGCAATCATCCTTTGTTTTAACCTTTTGCTCTCCCCTATTCTTGTGCACATAGACTACTACTGTTTACTTCCTATATCAAAACATATTTCAAAGTGAAAAGTTCTCATATTTCATTTGCATTGAAGGTTGAAGCTGAACGTAACTATCACCAGAGAGTCCTCCAGATACTCGATCAGCTTGAGAGCGAGGTAATAAATCTTTTAGGAAAGTCATTAAGGTGGTCATGGCCAATGAGTCACAGTCTCTCTGTTCAGTTGGTTGTGTATACTTATAATTGCTTTTCCCTTCGAGTGATTCTGATTGAAATTTATTTATCGTCAATAGATGTCATCTGAGCGCCAGCGAATTGAAGCAGCATCTGCTCCAGCTGCAGAAAACAGTTTGCCTTCACCACCATCATATGAAGAGGTCAGTGGTGTCTTTGCTTCCGAAACCTATGATGGATCAACAGACAATGTGGATTATTTCTTGGGAGAGGTAAGTTATAATTTACCTATATTTTTCATCTTGCCATCAGTGTATTCTTTCAACTTTTGGAACTAATGAGTTGCTAACTATTTGTTTTGTCCTTGAAGGTTGTGCATTCATTTAAAGCAGTAACTGATGTGGAGTTAAGTTTGGCTATTGGTGATTACGTCGTTGTCCGAAAGGTTCAGCCACCTATCTTTTTCTATGTTTGCATCTTCCATTTTAACGAAAATGTTGTAACTATTGAACGTGTTCCCCATACTAAATTTCGATATTTGTTATATTTTGTATAAGCTTTTCCCTTCCTATTTTATGGCCTTTGATTGAACCTTTTGACGCCGAAAACATATGTTAAATCCAAAAATTATCATATGAAACTTAGTAGTATACCACGTCTATGAATAGCCCTTAATACCGCATCTCTTCCAAGCCCAAGGCCATCGTCTCTAATGGCTAGCTGTTTTTGTACGTGTCCAGGTCTCAAGCAGTGGCTGGGCTGAAGGTGAATGTAAGGGAAAAGCAGGTTGGTTCCCATTTAACTATGTGGAAAGGCGAGAACGTGTACTTGCAAGTAAGGTGGCTGAAGTCTTCTGACGTTACCCAGTACTGGAGCTTTTCTTACTCTTTATCACTGGAAATTTTCTTCTCAATATTTCTATCTGCATTGTAAATGAGCCAAAGATTGTTCCGTTTTTATATGATACAGTTGCAGCAGATGGAATGTGCGTAGGAGTTAATATCGATTGTGCTTTCCTGTTTTAGATTTAATTTTCGTGTTTTTGTCAATGTGAGAACTGTGTGTTTACTTGTATTTATTTATTTATTTATCATTTTTGGTTCATTGGTACACATTGATCTTTGGAAGTCCGACATTGACGTTCCAGCAGAAACTTGGCCGACTGTCTGGAGCGGAATTGTGCTTGGATTAATTATTATAGTTTATGTCATGTGTGGTCCATTTTACAGATGATTCGAGCACAGCAAGAATAATTGAGTTCCTGTGTATTACTCTTTTGGACTGTATTTATAATTTATCGCACTAAAACAATTTTTTTTTTGGTCGTTACTACATTACATTATTCTTGTAATTGCCAACAGTCGTCCTATGGTGCATCCACCAATGACAAAATAAAATGATTTATTTAAGAGATATAGAGGTAAATGATCATTTTAAAAAGTACATTTAAAATGAAAAATCATAACTTTTTTAAAATTAGATAAATGACTGTTGAAATCAGTAATAAATTTGAGTTTATCAAGTTTAATACTGATAAACACGAGGAGTTTATTGGTTAAATTTGATTTATCACTGATAAAGTTGAGTTTAGTAGTAATAAACTTGAGTTTATCTGAGTTTAATATCGATAAACTTAAGGAGTTTATCAATCAAACTTATAGCGTGTTTGACAAAGTAGGTTCTAACCACCTTTTTAGTTAAAAACAGTGTAAAAGTGTAAAGTTTTTACCTACTATAGTAAAAAGAAAAAAGTTGTTATAATGTAAAGCCCTCACATGTTACAGTGCTTACAGTTTTAATCAATGATTCTAATCAACATACAAAACACCCTATTAGTTTATTACTAATAAATGATCATTTGTCTAATTTTATAATTATTTATTCTAAAGAGGTCAAAAAAAAGCCACCAAACCTAATTTTCGTTTAACTAATATTATTTATTTATAGATTACTTTCTAATATTGCTATAAAAAAAGTTAAAGTCTATTATTAATTGTGTGATACTAAAAGAATCCCGTATTACTATAAATCAATAATGTCACTTGCACAATGCAAGTGAAATTTCAACAATCTGTAAAACTGTTAGCAAGTCGGGAAGTTGAAAAAGAGCAAGGCTCAGAGTCAAAGAAAGCAAAACACCTGAGTGTGCGTTAAGTTACTTGATTTTTTCCCCAATAAAATATAATTATTATACATCTTTACAAGAGAACCGCTTAGGATGTCATTGATCCCTTCATCCTAGTACTACAAATACGTTTGAGTTACGGAGTTCTAATGGGATTTATGCCAATGCACTGGTATTGCAATGATCCATATATATGATACGGCATCTTGTACCAACTCATTTATCATTAGTAACTAGTAGTTGATAAACGAGAGCCTTGAAGCAATTTTCTGCTGCTTATTTACACAAAACGAGTTCTGTATAGCCTTTTAAATGCTTGTGAATCGTTTTCCTCACTTCTCTACTTGTTTATTTCATTTTATGTAGTTTCATCAATAGTTTTGATTTTGCTTCCGCCGAGAGCTTTCCGTGCCATGGACGTCCATAAAATGGCAGATCTTTATGCAGCCCAACTGCGGTTATGCTGTCGTCAAAGGCCTGCTCAGTATTCCTTGGCTCGAACCATTCATGCCCACATGATAACTTCAGGGTTCAGGCCAAAACATCACATTTTCAATCTTCTGATTTCGATCTATCGCAAATCGTCAAATGTCGGTTACGCTCGCAAACTATTCGACAAAATTCGTGAACCAGATATTGTTGCCAGAACAACGTTAATTTCCGCATGCTCCGCCTCCGGAAATCTAAAGCTGGCTCGAGAGATATTCAAAGGAACCCCATTGAGAATACGAGACACTGTTTGTTACAATGCCATGATCACGGGCTATTTACATAACAAGGATGGCCATGCTGCTATTGAACTTTTTCGGGACATGAGGCGAGACAACGTTAGGCCTGATGATTTCACCTTTACGAGCACGCTTAGTGCTTTGGCACTCATAGTTGAGGATGAAAGAGAGTGTCTGCAGATGCACTGTGCAGTTATAAAGTCAGGGATGGGGTTTGTTACTTCAGTGTACAATGCATTGATTTGCGTTTATGTTAAATGCGCATCATCATCAACAATATTGATGGCTGCAGCTAGAAAATTATTTGATGAGATACCTAAGAGGGATGAAATGATGTGGGCGACAGTTATTACGGGGTATGTGAAGAGTAATGACCTTGATGCCGCTAGAAAATTTTTTGGTGGGATGACTGAGAACTTCAGTGAGGCATGGAACGCAATGATTTCAGGTTATGTGCGCCATGGATGTTTTCCAGAAGCATTACAAGTGTTCAGAGAGATGTATTCAAAAGGAATTCCGCAGGATGATTTTACCTACTCCAGTGCTCTTAGTGCTTGTGCTAGCGGTGGGTTCTTTCAACTTGGCAAGGAGTTGCATGCTCACATTTTGAGAGCAAAAGGAAAACCGACATCAATATTTGTAAATAATTCGTTTGTTACTATGTATTATAGATGTGGTAAAGTAGATGAGGCACGGAAGATTTTTGATACAATGCCTGTAAGAGATACTGTTTCTTGGACTGCAATGTTATCAGGGTATGTGAATGCAGAGCGAGTGGAGGAAGCCAAATCCTTTTTTAGCGAAATTCCAGAGAAGAACCTTCAAACGTGGACTGTGATGATATCGGGGTTAGCACAAAGTGGATTTGGAGAAGAGGCTTTGATGTTGTTTAACCAAATGAGATCAGAAGGTCATGAACCTTGTGATTACGTATTTTCTGGAGCGATTACATCTTGTGCTGTGCTGGGAGCTTTAAGGCATGGAAGCCAACTCCATGCTTTATTGATCTGCTTTGGACATGATTCAAGTCTCTCAGCTGGAAATGCACTTATAACAATGTATGCAAGATGCGGGGTTGTAGAGGCTGCAAAACACGTGTTCCTTGCGATGGTTTGTATAGACTCGGTGTCTTGGAATGCCATGATTGCAGCTCTGGCACAACATGGACGAGGTCTCCAAGCAATAGAACTTTTTGAACAGATGTTGAAGGAAGATGTCCAACCAAATAAGATGGTATTCCTTACAATTCTCTCGGCCTGTAGCCATTCTGGTTTAGTAAATGAAGGGCACCATTATTTCGATTTAATGCACAAATGTCATGGGATTACTCCAGATGAAGATCACTATGTGAGTATGATAGATTTGTTTTGTCGAGCTGGGAAGTTCTCAGAAGCCAAGGACTTGATAAAATCAATGCCTTTCGATCCAGGTGCACGCATTTGGGAAGCTCTCCTTGCCGGCTCTTGGATTCATGGGAAAATGGATATATGTATTGAAGCTGCAGAATGGCTCTTTGAGCTTAGGCCAGAGCATGATGTAACCTACATAATTTTGTCCAATATGTATGCCAATCTAGGCAGATGGGAAGATGTGAGTAAGGTCCGGAAATTAATGAAAGACAGAGGGATTAAGAAGGAACCTGGTTGTAGTTGGATTGAGGTTGACAACAAGGTTCATGTCTTCTTAGTTGATGATACCATGCACCCTGAGGTTGAAGCCATATACAAGTATCTAACCCAACTGGGGCTTGAAATGAAGAAATTGGGATACGTCCCTGATACCAAGTATGTGTTGCATGATATGGAGTCTGAGCACAAGGAATTTGCATTGTCCACCCATAGTGAGAAGCTTGCGGTTGGATATGGGCTCATGAAGCTACCTTGTGGAGCCACTATCAGGGTTTTTAAGAATCTGAGGATCTGTGGTGATTGCCATAATGCATTCAAGTTCATGTCAAAATTAGTGAAGAGAGAGATTATTGTTAGAGATGGCAGGAGGTTTCACCTTTTTAGTAATGGTGAATGCTCTTGTGGCAATTACTGGTAGGCTTGTTGATGTTCTTTGGGCTTCAGGGTCAAGTATGAATTCGGAAACTAGCAGCATCTACTCCAGCTGCAGAGAACAGTATGCCTCCACCACCATCATATGAAGAGGTCAGCAGTGTCTTTGCTTCCGAAACCTATGATGGATCAACAGACGATGTGGATTATTTCTTGGGAGAGGTAATTTTTAATTTACCTACATTTTCCATCTCGCCGTCTATGTATCTTTTCAATTTTTGGAACTATCGAGTTGCTAACTATTTGTTTTGTCTCTGAAGGTCGTGCATTCATTTAAAGCTGTAACTGATGTAAAGTTAAGTTTGTCTATTGGTGATGATGTCGTCCGAAAGGTTCTGCCACCTATCTAAGTCAATATATGCATCTTTCAACGAAAATCTTAAAACTTTCGACTGTGTTCCCCATAGCAAATATTCCAATGTTTTTCCCATTTCGTTGTGGCCTTTAATTAAACTTGTTGATAATAAAAGCTCACTCCAAATCCTTATATTGTTGATACTAAAAGCTCATTATTAAACTTTTTGATATAAAAGCATCTTCCAAGGCCGTGTATTGTTCCATCCTCTCTAATGGCAAAGATGTTTTTATGTGTGTCTAGGTCTCAAGCGGTGGCTGGGCTGAAGGCGAATGTAAGGGAAAAGCAAATTGGTTCCCATTTGACTATGTCGAAAGCCGCGATCGTGTGCTTGCGAGCAAGGTGGCTAAAGTCTTCTGACATTACCGAGGACTGGTGCTTTTCACCGGAAATTTCTCTCTATCTGCATAGTAAATGAGCCAAATATTGTTTGTATCGTTTCTATATAACACTTGCAGCAGATGGAATGTGCAAAGATGTCAATCATTGTATTTTTTTGTTTGTGTCTTTATTGTTTATTTTTTGGGTAGATTTTAGTCCCTATGTTTGTGCCCATACGAGAACTTAGTGTATTTTCTTTTCACTTATTATTTATTTATTAATTTTCGGTTTCATTGTTAAAAGTCCTCCTTAACGTTCCAGCAGAAACTTAGCTGGCTGTGTGTGTCCAGAGCAGAATTGTGCTTGGGCAATTGGATTAATCATTATAGTTTGTGTTAAGTGTGGTCCATTTTATAGATTATTCGAGCATAACAAGAATAATTGAGTTGCTGTTTATTCCTATTTGGGACTATAATTCCTTTGCTCCATCAACTTTGTCAATAAATGTCCTATATTTAAGCACTAAACCAAAAATAATAAATAAATAAAAACACAAAAGAACATTATCGGTATTTATCTTATTTTGTTTTTTTATTTGCTGTGGTCACATCGCATATTTTAGTGATTTCTTAGTCTTGCAGTTCATACTAGTGCCATAAAAAGTAATAAAACAATTGCTAATTCACGGATCCGGTATTACCACAATACACATGCAGAGTGTAACCGCAATTGCAGAAATCAGCAAGCCTGTTAGCAACTCAGAAGCCGAGACAGAGTGAGGCTGAAATGTCTCCCGGCATCTCAAACGAAGTATAGTACCTGATCGTGCGTTAATTACTTGCATCTGTTCTATTTTGCCTGAAAACAGTGACAATTTTTGTAATTATTATACCATTTTTACTCCAGAACTGACTAGGAGGATGTCATAAAAATAACAGAGTATTAATGAAATTCATGCCCATTATTTAGCCATAGGTCTTCTGAGTTTCCAAGTGCCGTAGGGGCAAAGAAGTTCCAGAGCTTTAAAGCGTTCCAAATTGCAATGAACAACGTCCTCAATCATATCCTTACTAGTAGTTAGGTCAATACACATTCTGGAACAAGCCGAATGGGGTCAACTTGCAAAACATAAACACGACCAAGACGACAAACTAAAGGGACCATTCTTGTTATAGAAAACACGCACGTCGACCTGGCTGGAGTGGAATGTTAGTCATCATCGGATCCTATAAAAAGGTCACCGAGCTTGCATAGGGGCCCATTTAAGTCTTAAGATTGGGATATGACAATGTGTTTGTAGCCTGACTGGTCGGCGAGTCTTAACGTTCCAAGAACAGAAACGAGCCTGGGTTTTAGTCCAAGCGCTCCGAAACCACTAATTTTTGTCCTCGTACCTGACCCTACTAGTAACAATCACACCTCTCACCACGATTTTCATTTGGGCATTCATCTCTCTGCTCAATACTCTTAATCGACATATAGGAACGCAATTGAAACTACATTCCAATTAATAGGATATTTACTGTTCTTAGTTTCAAACAAAACTTTTAGTTAGTACATTGTAAATTTCTCACATGTTACATGGTTTTAACCAAAATTGATACCAATGCTCATAAGTGCTTTATAATTTTTAATTTAAATATTTTATAAGAAAACATTATAACAAATTCTCAAACGCCCTATTAGTCAAAGCAATCACTATTAATTCCAAGAAAAAAAAATGCTTGTGTTCTTACGTGGGTATCGTCTCTTATTCTGATTAGGTTTTGAGGCCTCAAAGCTTGTGATGTTGTCCAAATTTATGAGTTTTTTTTTTTTGACAATTCTTTTTTCAACAAATATAAATAAGAAAATAGAAGTGGAATTTTTTTTGCCAGCTTTTTTTTTGGTATAAATATGAAGCACTCTTATTTAACCACTCTTATTTAACCTCGTAGGGTTAAAACCTTGTTATTAATAAAATAATAAAACTCGGCTTAAAAATATACTATATATTTAACTGAAATTTACAATAATGTGAGGAACAAGTTTATAAATGGACTGAGATGAAAATGATTTTTTTTTAAATATGTGACCAAATAGTTGTTCGAGAATAAATGCATTATTGCGACATGGTGACACAGACAGAAGCTGACTTCTCAGCGCGCCCCAAAGTGCTCTCGGAGCGCGCCAGGTAACCAGAAGATCAAACAAACTTTCTAGTTTCGCAAGGAAAATTATTGTACAAATGCGCCACACACACACCCAAGTAATAAGAAACTCTCTGCTGCGTTCCGACAAAACTAGACCATTCCTTTTTCCTGCCCTTTGCCCCCTCTTTCTCTCTCTTCTCTCTCTTATCTGATTAAACCCGCCACCACCATCATCATTTTCTCCTTCTACTGTTTATGTCCCATTGAGTAATACCCTTTTCTAGTCTCAATTAACAAACAAACTGTCCTTCCACTTTCTGAATTGCTTTTCAAGTACCATCGATCTATAGCGAGATTCATTTTCCTTAACAATAATAATAATTCAACATGAAAATGATCTTCAAAAGAAAGATGGGCATGAAAACAATTTTTAAGCTTCACGCTTCTCTGAGAGTGATGAAAAAGCCAAACCGTTGGAAAATTTGAGTACTTAAAATGATCTTTGCATCTTGGAAATACATGAGACCAAAGAAAGAACAGGCCATCAAAACCTAAACCCGCAAACTGTGTTGCAGTCACATCACAATTCACATACCCAAAAACAAAGACAAAAAGTCAAACTAGAACCGAATTAACAGAACAAACAAAGCTTTGTCCCCAAAAGAAAGGAGTAGAGAAATGAAAAGGAGAAAACATGAGGGAAATGATACTCTACCAAAAGGGTCTTGATCTTTTGGAGCCTGAAGAGGGAAGGTTGATCTGAGGCACTGTAAAACCATCATCGCTCCACCTTCTGGAAGCAGTACTGTTGGCTTTGAAATTTGTGGCCTCTTTTGTCTCCTTCCACCCAACTATCACTTTGCCCAATTCTGATGGGTATAGAGGAGGAGCAGCAGCAGCTGGAGGGGCCTGAGGGACCCAAATCCCCACATTTTCTGCCGAGAAAGAACCCATTTTGGTGCTTTCGAGATCACAATCCAAAAACGGCGATATTCCATCATCACCCTGCAAATCAAATCACAAATACATATTAAAACATAACGAAATTCGGAAACTTTTTCTTTTTAACAAAATTAAGAAAGAATAAGAGGATATATAAACTCATTTCAAACCTTACAGAAACCAAAGTTGAAAGGGGAAGAAGAGTCGAGAAAGTCCTCGACGTGCCAACCCGGAAGCGTCTCTATCAAGTACTCCGATATGCTGCTGCTCGTCAAACCAATCTCGTTGTTTGTCGACGAATTATTATTCTTCTCCAAACTGGCCTTGGCTGTTGATGTTGATGAAGCTGAGCTTTTGCTCGGTACAGAATTAGCTTGCGGGTTCGAAATCGCAGCGGAAACTGACTTCTTGAGGGAAGTCTGATGATGATCAGTCGTCTTCGGATTGGGAACAGGATTATCGGAGGATGAAGATCCGTAAACAGAAGAAGAGGGAGAAAGCTTAACACCCGTGAGAAGAAATCGGTTATGCTTCTGGGTGTATTCGTTGACCGAGTGAATCGGGTGATCACACTCTCTGCAGAGGATCGCCCTGTCCTGTTGACAGAACAAGAACGCTCTTTTCTCCTATCACCAAACACAAAAACACAATTACATTAAAACAAAAAAAAAACTAACAATAAAGAGTTTGATCTCATATATATGATCTGTTGGGAATATGTTATATATATATATATGTGTGTGTGTGTGTGTGTGTGTGTGTGTATACACCTGACAGATATCGCAGAGAGGGAATTGTTTAGAAGAAGGATGAAGAAGAGAGAAGCGTTGGTGTGTGGAGGCCAGTTTGTTGGCGTGGTGGACGCGGCGGTCGCAGGAGGAGCAGAGGGCGGCCTCGTCGGCGGTGCAGAACACAGACGCCTCGTCCTTGTAGCAGACGTCGCACTGGATCTTCATTTTTCTTTTTTTTTAAATTTCAGAGCCGGTGGAGTCCGGAGAAGAAGAAAAAACGGTTTATGACAGAGAGAGAAGCTTTTGGGGGTTCGGTCACGTGAAATGGTAGAACCGAGAGAAGACAAGGTTTGGATTGGTGTGGGGTTGAAGCGGAACTTTTTTTGTTAGAGGGAGAGAGAAAGAAGGAGAAACAAGACTAGCAAACAGAATAAATAGACCGTTGATAGACGGGAGATTTAACTGTTTTAACTCCTACTCAAATTTCATGGCAGCTGTCAAAGTATTTTTTTTTTTTTTAGGCTTAATTATCAAATTTAGAGCAATAATAATAGTTATTTCATCGTCCGTGATCCATGTGTTTCTCTTCTTTTTTTTTTTCTTTTTTTTTTTAATAAATAAATGGACATTACTTATGCCAGATCATATCATTTTATTGGCTTATTCGGTCGAGGTTGACTAATAAGATGAAAAAGAAAGCAGATTGCTATGAAGTGTTATTGAATCTTTGACACATTCTTAAAAAAAAGAAAGGAAGGAAAAAGGCATTCTAATTGCTGTACTACCCTGTCATAGTTTCCATGATTTACATGTTAATGATAAACTTGGCGTATGGTTTAAAAGTAATACAAAAACTTTAGAATTTTCTACATTTTTATATTGTGCTTGAACACTTGTGCCTCGAATTTTTTGTAGTTCAACATTTTAATTTTTCTTTTTTTTTTTTTTATAATCTAGTCTGTAAATTTTCAACAATAGCAATAACTGACCTAGTTAAAAAGAGTGAATTTTAAAGTGTCAAAAGTAAAAGAGTTCAAAGACACAAGTGCTGAAAACTTGTAATTCTATTAAAAATTTAGATTTTTGCTTGACAATTAGCGATAATTGCTACTGTCTTGTGAATCCAAGCATCAAATTGTTAGGAATAAGGAGGCACAAAAGTGTCAAAGCATGAGGCATTTAAAAGGTGTAAGTGACAGAAATTATGTGTATCTTACATTTTGAGCTGATTAACAATATGTACATGATATTGTGGATGTGCTCAAAATTATACTTCCAAATTTTAAATTCATGTTGCATTTTTTTTTTATTAACATTGATTTTGACATTCAATTGATGATTCAACCTTGGTTGTTTATGGATAACTTTGTAATTAAATACTAATTAGGCTAAAAACAAAGAAAAACTATAAAAAAAAGAGTGTGTTGTCAAGCTAAATTGCAGAAGGTAATTTAGTCAATTAGTATAATTGGTTGCATGTTAATTTAAAAGCTGTAAAAAGTGGAGTTATCAATTCTACGTCCAGAATATACTATATATATTTCTTATTGTATGACATATATTAAGTCTTACATTGATTTCTAATTAATTAAACAATTGCTACAACACTTATAATCTGTAATTTATTTAAATCTGAATATAAATATTTTTGAAGGGGAATATTAAAACAAAGTTAAGCAAAAAACCTCAAAATTATTCTTCATTTTTAAGATTTTCTTGGCAGTGCATGAAAAAAAAACCCCTATTATATATAATGAAAACCATCAGTCCTTTAAAAGAACCGTTAAATTATCTTGTTGGGAGTTTCCCGTTGGGTTACGAGGCACATGTTAATATAACAATTATATTATGACTATTTAAGTGGTTTATTTATAAAAAGTCCATAAGCTATTAACCGAGTATAAGTTTAATAAATAGATACCAAATATTAATTTAACTAGGTTTTTATGGGACCTAGTGGAAAAATATGGAAAGATATTATAGATTATGGTTATCAAATCATTTAAAGTTTTATTCTCTTCCTATTAAAAAGAGAAAGAACCCATTAAAGACTAAGATCATTTAATTGACAAAGACAATAATTCATTCACCCTGTTCGTCTATCATACTAGAAATTCTACAAAAGAGTGATAGCTACTAATTACTATGGATACAAATATTTATTCTTAATTCAGTTTCTTGATAATCTGGCATCGTATAATCTTAAAAATGTAATACGGTTGTTTTAAGATTTTACAGAATTATGAATATCTAGAATTATGAATTCTATCACATACTTCATTAAATCTACATAATTATGATTTATGATAGCTAAAAACAATAGTTGGATTTGAATTCACAGTTTCAAAGTGTCTTAACATTAACAACATAGGTTTTTTTCCCTAGTCCATCATAAAGTTTTAGTTTTTTATTCTCAAGCAGATCTTTTATTTTGATTTGTCGAGTACATGATATATATATTTTTTAAAAGGGGAACAGGTCTATTATATTCATTTCTACGATCATCCTCAGAATTGCTTAGATACCATTGCCACTAGAAGTAAAAGATAATCAGAATGCAGAACTGGTAGTCTGGCGGCCGTACGTATAAATAAAAATCAAATATCATTTGTTTGTACAATGCTTTCAGGCCATCTGTTATGGATGGGACCACTTCACACGCTGGATTGTGCATGTTGCAATCCATATATTCCTGCAATCTCGAAATTGTTTTTTTTGTTTTTTTTTTTTTGTTTTTAGAACTTGTTCATATAAAGGGCCAAAAAAGTGATATAAAGTTCCATAAAAAATAATTATGTAAATGAAGACAACCAAACATCAAACACATAGAGTAAACTCCTGTTTGATCTACAAGAATGTAAGTTAACAGGAAGAACTGAAATATCCATATTATTTATACTTTTTTCACTATGTTATTTATACTTTTCATTATTGCACAAGAATACAATACATATGTGTCTGTATGTAACATGTGCATGGGGTACAACCGGCCAGGTATTTTCCAAAAAAAAAAATCCTAAATTCTTAATGTTCGCATATAAATTAAAATTAGGAAATTTTTTTTTTAAGAATTTCTGTTTGACCAATTATATATCATTTTCTAGTTTCTTTGGGTGGGAAGGAACGAGATCATTCATAATTTCTCCCTAGCCTGACAAAAGTGATTCTATTTTCGTGGCAATTAAATCCAAATAGAGGGCACGGGTGATTATGAGTTATTGTACGGCAAAAGGAGAATAAGTTCATTTATTATTATTATTATTATTATTGTGAATAATGAGTTTCTTTTTAGTTCCAACAACAATCCTGTCGCTTTGCACCATAGGATTTGACAAGAAATCGTGTTGCTTAGTTACAATTAAATACCATGTTTGACATTGAAACTTGCAGGAGAGAAAAGGAAGAAAAAAAAAGAAAGAATATATATATATATATATATATATATATATATATATAAGAGATAAGATATATTAATTATTTTCCACCCAAAAAAAATATTAATTAATTAATTAAAAAGGCTAACCTCTACAACGACACACACGTGTTACAACCGATAACGTAAATACAACAAATTTCTTTCAAGAATATATGAAATCATATAGCAGCAATAATTTATCCATTTATTTATCTTTTGAAAATATGATAGCAATAATAATAATATGGGTTAATTATATAATTATACTTCTTAGTTTTAATTGTTTTTAAATTTGTCCATTTGTTCTTCTTAGAAACTATAAAAGTATCCGTGAAATTTTAAAAACTTATTTCAATTTCATCCCCATGAATAAAAAAATTGTGCAAAACAACATGACTACATTTAAATAGTTATAATAAATATTTTATACATTAAAAACACAAAGAATCTTAAAAACAAAACATCAAATTTCAAAATAAAAATCTTAACTTTTATGATTTTTTAAATTTTAAAATATATTGTTTAAAAATTTTTCTTAAGAAAAAACATATATTTAATAAACAAATTAGGTTAATTAAGGATATTTTTATCTTATCTTTATTTTTTTTAAATTAAAAAGTCTACAAGGGATACAATTAAAATAAATTTTTAAATTTAAATGATACCTTTGTAGTTTTAAAAACCAAAAAAATAAATTAAAAAATAATAAAAATTAAGAGGCATAGTTATATGACTTAACCATTAATAATAATAATAATAATAATAATAATAAAAATATATCATATATATATATATATATATATATATATATATAGAGGTAAGTTTTTTATACTATTTACAGCGAAGGGAAAGTGCAACTTGAGAGATCTAAACTCAAGATCTTCTACAGGATCGAGAAGCGGTGCATCAATAAACTCTATTTTAAAATTTTAAAAGCATGATTAGTGGGCAATGAAGATTAATACAAGTTTAGAATATCCATGCGTAAGGAGTCAATAATGCTAGCTTACGCATTAAACTATCTCTTGTCTCGTAGCAATCTCTTAATTAATTGACCATGGGACCTCTCTCGAATGTGCAATTCGGGAGGATGGTACGTTTTTAAAAGTTGTTAAACATTAATGTTTTATCAAGGTCGACCAATTCTTATTAAAAAAAAAAAAAAAGCCGATCGACTCTTTATTGTTATGTGATGTAATAATAATATAATAATATTAATACATGCTAACACGTGACAGTGGAAAGAAATTCCCAAGAGTTCCAGCTGTCTCGAAGTTTAAGGTGTGTTCCATAATCGTAGAGTTGCCTGTCAATTAATGGCCCATGCGTAATCCACTCCACTATACTGTTATTCTTAAAATATATCATTTGGTTCTTAATCTATTTCTTTGTTTTATTTTTGATCCGTAGACTATTACTTTATTTCACATTTAATCCCTAATCTAATACTTATATGTTGGTATATTTAATATTTAACCTATTAGCTTTAAAATTAAAATTTATCTTACTTACACTATGATAAAATTGTTTTTTAATTACATATATTAAAATCATTATATTTAATTTTTCACTCTAGATTTTTCAAATTTTAGTATCTAATAACTCTTAGTTATTACAAAAGGATAAAAAGTGAAACAAAATAGTAGATTATGAATCAAAGTTGAACATTTTAAGAATATTTCGTTAAATTTTTAACATCAAATTGACGGCAGGACCAAATCTGAAATAAACTAAAAGATTAGAGAACAAAATGAGACTTTTTAGATGTCAGGACTAAAATGAGACTAAGAGTAGACCTCAAGGACTATTTGTAAAATTAACCTAATATTTATTTATTTATTTATTTTTCTTTTTCTTTTGCTTTTTTCTTTTTTCTTTTTTCTTTTCCTTTTTCTGTTATTCTTTATCTTTTCCTTGTTATTTTATGGAGATCAAGAGTTAACTCTCAACGTGTTTATAAAAACAATTTGCTTAAAGCTTAGTGCTAGAGTTCTCTCTAAAAATGTGTATTTTATAGGAGCTTTAAAATGAAAAAATAAATAAATAAAAGAAAAGAAAAGAGAGATGCATAATGCACATATCATGATAGCAATTAGCAGACAAAGTTATTGGGTTCATAAAGTTTTAAGCTTTTGATAAACCTAGATTAGGTTTATCTAGCGACAAATATCCAAAATATTTGAGATTCTCTCGCGATGCATGCACACATTGTGCGGATAACAAGCTGAGTTAAGCATAAAACCTTGACCCACTTAGGTGAGAATATAAGTCGACTGCTGTAGAAAGAAAAAAGTCAACGGTTGTGGGTTAGTCATCTATCTAAGTAGATCAGTAATGACTTTATGGCCAATCGATTTACAACGAACAGACTGAGACCTTCTTGATCACCTTATATTATGACCTGAACTTTTACTTACTGAGTAGTGGTGTCAAATGACTAAATGAGCTAGGCCAAACAGGTCGGCCTGTGGCCGCCCATTGTCCTTGCCCTTGGCTTAGCCTAGCTTGATTCGCATAAATATTCAAGTCAAACTAGGTCCTTGTTCGATATAAAGACTAAATCAACCTACTCAACTCATGCAGTCTATTTTAAAAAATCACTTTTCATATATACATATATATATATATATATATAACACATGTAAGCAGGGCCCGCCAGCATAGGGCTCGCCAAGCTATGGGCTAAGCGTTATTCTCCACCTCTAAGCCAACCTGGTCCAGTCATAATTTCTATTTAGGCTCACACGGACCAAACGGTACAGCCTACTTGGACACCTCTATTCCCGAGTAAGGCACCCCATGGCTAAGATAGGGAGACCAAAGTACTTGAAAGACATGGAACGGCTACTTCATAATTAGCTATATGTATACATTTGTACATAGTATTGTAAAGGCGTATTTTGTGTGTAAGATAGGATAACATTAGATAAGATAGTCTTAAAAGATTGGATTGAAATTGTGTAAAAAGAGATAAGAAGAAATTTTAGCTAATCTAATATTATATTGACGTTGTGTTATAAGTATCAAGGATTTTTTGTAGAAATTTTTGAAACTTTGTGTGAGGACCTGCCTTTTCAGGCAGTCACTTTACTTATTTAAAATATCATTACTTGAACAATAATCTTACTTATTTAGTAAGAAAAATACTAGAATATTTTTTTTAAAACATTTTAAAAATTGTTGCGACCTCTGTCGCTACTCAAGTTGAGACCTTACTCAACACTTGCCTTTAAAATCATTTCAAATTGTTTCTTAAAACTTATTAGAAGCGTAAACTGATTCATAGTTTACAACTTAACTTTATAATTACATAAAGTATTTCATAAACTATATCTTAAAATTTTGAAAATATTTCCTAAAACTTTAACTGTCTTAAAACTTTAAAAACATTATATCAAATAGTAGGAAAACCTTTTCTTTGTACAGCGGAAGTTTAGTGTGGTGGTATCCATACCCAAATTTTCGCATCTGTCCTCTACAGCACCCAACTCTTCTAACGGGTCTTTCTAATCACCCATAAAACTACCTACAGCATGAAAGAATTTTTAATGAGCTTACGCTCAGTAAGTTCAAACATATTCTCACAAATCATTTAAAATATGTTTTAAAAACTTTTTTCATAAAAACTTTTCTCTTATAACATTTTTCATAAACGTTTTTCACAAATATTTTTTATAAAACATTTCTAAAATGTTTTTCATAACGTTTTTATAAAGTATTTCTGTAACGTTTTTCATAAACGCTTTTCGTAAAATATTTAATATAAAACAATCCTCATATTGCTCTTCATAAACGTAACTTATGTTTTCATAAACACTTAATATAAAACATTCCTTAAAATGTTTTCCATAGCATATAAATGTTTCATAACAAGGAAAACAAGTAAAATCAAAATGCATATTTCCATTTATGCTCAATTATGAACTTTCGATTATGAGCGTCTTATGTATGAACGTTTTTTCTTACTTTAATTTTTTATCTTTGTTCCTTAACTATCCTTATCTTACTTTAGCTTTCTATCATTATTCCTTAACTTTTCTTATCTTACTTTAGTGTTCATATCAACATCATTAATTATGAGATTATGAACATGATGCTTCTTTTGTGGAAGACTTGAGACCATCGTACATCAAGGTTATGTACCTCACATCTAGGAGGTTAAACTTTAATTTCACTTGTATATCTTACATCAAGGAGGTTGGTGCGAAACTTTCATTTTATCTTTACTTTACCTTCTTATTAACTTTAGTGAACATAACAAATGCTATCACATTATATGCAAACACCTTTGCAAATCATATCTTATACTCTAAAACCTATTGCATAACAAAAGCAACTTATTGCATAACAAATGCAACATAAAACGCAAACATATTTTGCAAATCAGAACTTATACTCTGAAACTTATTATATGACAAATGTAACTTATTGCATAACAAATGTAAAATAAAATGCAAACACATTTTGCAAATCATAACTTGTTTTCTGAAACTTATTGCATAACAAATGCAACTTATTGCATAATAGATGCATCATAAAACTTATAACTTAAACAATAAAACATATGCATTATCAAAGTGTAAAACATACTTTAAATACTTTGAAAATCATAACTTGAACTTTTAAATATATTATGCATATTAATATGCAAATAAACTTTAAACATAACAGTTGTAAATTCATTGCAATTATTGCTTTGAATTTTTCAAACTTTTCACATAATAAATGCAAACATACTTTAAAAGAAACTTGCATAATAATTACAAACTCAGTTATAAGCGTATACATAAATATTTAAAAATCATTTACTTCATGCTGTAGGTGAGGTTTGTACTTACTTGGACTTAACTCTAATGTTCTCTTTTCCATTCCTTTTCTTTCATTAGTTGGCCTCTATGTCCTGATCAAACGACAACCGACTCATTAGTTAACTTTCTTTATTATCAATCCACTTAATTGATAATTTAACTTAAACCTAAATATTCATTCCTTTTTACTTAACTTATATATACTATCGGTTTACCTTCCTTTACTTAACTTTGTAACCTATTGGGATCACCTTTCTTTTTAACCTTGTAACCCACCGGGTTGCCTTTCTTTCTCTTGAACATCTCTTATTAAATTTTCCGTCTCATGTGACGGTTTCATTACTTAACGTATTATAGAACATTTTTCATCTAAGAACGGTTTGCTAGTTCGAACAACTTTGTTTTAGTCGTTTCCTTAAAAATGACGATTTTACCCCTAATGGGTTTTTCGTCAACTTCATAACTCTATAAAACCCATTGCTTAACTTTAACATTTCATTACTTACAATTACGAAAAAATTTCAGCTAAGGAGTGTTTTTTTGATATAGAACGTTTCGGGTCCATTTTGGCTATTTTTTATAAAATGACCATTTTGCTCTTAACTCTTTTTCTTCCATTATTTCCTTAACTAAACTTTAATTTCTTTAAAACTTAGCATCTATGATACTTACTACCTACAGCAGTATAGGAAACCAATGTTCCCTAGTGAAAACCTAGTTTTCACACAATTTTACAGTTTTAGCTCGAAATATAAAAATATTTACATTTTTGCCCTTGGAACAAAAAATAATCTTTTTAAACCATTAGTCATCATTTTTCAAAAGGATCAAATTTTCTTAAAGTATCTTACCGAAATTCCTCTTCTAAAAGGACATTTTTGCCCCATGAAGATTTTTTTCTAACTTTAACAAATTTTGTAAAATTCATAACTTATCAACTGAGCAGAATTTTAGAAAATTGTCACGTTCTCCCAACAGTTTCGACGAGTTCTACAACTTTTGTGTTGTAACTTTTTTGAAATTCTAATGTTTAGGGAGACTTTTTGGCTGATTTTTAAATCTGTCAAGAATTTATTTTTCTTTGCAATTTAGTCCCTTTAAAAATTTCATTAAAACCCTTATTTTCTTCTTTCCATCTTCATCACCATCAACATATAACATAAAATAACCATGCTATAATGTACATATTACATGTCATGGCTTAAACATTTCATCAAACACTTTGTATACATAAAAAAAAAAAAAACATAAACTTTTTAAGACTTGGGTTTAGAATTTTACCAAGGTATTCTACAAGCTTTTACACCTCCTTTTTTGTGCTTGTTCTTGGCTTAAATTCCTTAACATAATCATAGAAAACTCCCTCAAAAACCCATCCACAATTTGACAAAAAACCATTAAAATCCAAAAGGAAAAGGTTGAAATTTTTACCCTCTTAACCTCCTCAAGAACACTTGCTCTTGTTTCTTTGCATGCTTTGGAGGCTTGAATTTTATTGAAATCTTCGGAAAGAGAGGCCTAGAGATGGACGGTTTTTCTTGGGAGGCATATAAAGCTTTTTTTTTTCTTTCTTCCTTCCTTTCTTTCTTTCTTTCTTTCTTTCTTTCTTTCTTTTCTTCTTTTCCACGTTCTCTCTCTCTCTCTCTCTCTTTTTCCTTGCACGTTGGAGTCCAAATGGTCTCTTATACCATGAATTTATTCACTCTTTTTTTTTCCTTTTTCTTTTCTAATCTGTTTTTTTTTTTTTACAAAAAGTGGTCGGGAGTCATTGACTCATGGTAATCAAGTGGGTTCCTTGGGTGGCTTTAGGTGATTGGGCCACATTTCATGGTGTGGTGGCCCAATCAAAATCCATTGGGTGTCCACCAAACTTTTTACGCAGTCCAAGTTTATACTGATAGTATTTTTTCTATACTGTCAGTATTCTTTTTCATATAGTTCATGAGATCCTATAACCTCCCATACTTATTTTCATCCATTATATATTATAATTCAAATATTATCTAACTTTGAACAGTCTAAATTTATATTGATAGTATTTTTCTTATATTGTCGGTATATTCTCTATACTTTTACAGCATTCTTTATTTATCCATATTCTCTAAACAGTATTATTCCTATACTGCTTTAACTTAAATAGTCTAATTTTTATACTGCTTAACCATAAACAGTCCAATTCCTACACTGCATTACTTTTGCTGTGTAATTTTCATACTGCATAACTTTATCAGTGTATTTCTTTACACTGTATTATTCTAATACTGTATAATTTTTCATATTACTATACAATATTTTTCTCCTTAAACTGTATTTTTGTCTTAACATAATCTTTAACTTATTGTATTTTTAATATAGTAAGAATGCTCAGGTGTTACACTTAGGGTCAAATTGTTGTTGTTGTTGTTTTTTTTTTTTTTTTTAATGTAACTTGAGGAGTAAAAATATAATTAATTATTTTTATGTTACATAAAAATTACACTTTGACTCATCTATTTTTGAAGAATTATAGTTTGATCTCAAAGTTTATAAATTTTTACAAATAGGTCCTTGAAATTTTTCATAATATAGCAATATTTTGTTTATTCCCATGTTTTGGCAAGGGATAAACTAAAACCCTTATAAGGAGATTCAAGCGTAGGCTAGACAAAAGTTTATCTACTCTGATCCTTTGAAATTTTTTACCAAACAAAGTATTAAGATTTAATCCTACATTTTAAACAAGCCCTAATATAACTAATTGATATAGAGACTAGTTGGAGAATTTGAGTGTGTGTAGAAAAGAAAATGGAGATTGAATTTTTGGGAGAAAAAAAAGGAGAGTGTGTTTAAGGCATGTATAAAACACTTTACTTAAAAGTTTTTCTAGCCCCCAATTCTTAAAGTTTGCTAGCGAGTTTTATAGCAAATTACCCCCAACATATAACAAACGTGTGAACACAACATCTAGCAATAATATTATGTTATAGAACATTAAAGAAACCTATAAATTTTTTAGAGATTTGATAAATGATAGGAGTGTCATTTCATGAATGGACACAACCGATGTAATCTACACAACCTTTACATAAAAGGTACCATTTCATGTAAAGTTATCTAATTATATATTAACACAACTATTACAATAGATATGTCTGTTGCTAATAGTTGTTTAAGTTTGTATAAAAACATATAATCAGCGAAAGTACTGATTTGAAATAACTCAAGAATCATATTTTTCATTATATATTAGCTTAAAAGAGTAACACGGCGTTAGTGCTACTGCACAAAATTTTGTGTGAAAACCATATGGCACTGCAGTGCTACCACCTGGGCAACTCAGTGCCCACCATCCAACGTCGAGGTGCTGGGTGTTCTATCCTTCTTTGCGTTGATTGTTCATTTTGGCACCACGGTCTCAATTTTGAGCGTTATGGCTTTAATTTTGGTACAAAACACATAAAAATGTGTTTTTCAACTCATCCTAATGTGATCTTTTGATCTCAAACTTGTTACGAAGACATATTCCAATCTCTTTAATAATCCCCCGACTGGATTGTAATCTTTTCCCAGATTCAACAACGATAACTCATACATACGAGAATATATCTTTCGATTTTAACCTTCAATTAGTGAATATATTTCAAAGTATTTACAATACAATAATAGGTTTTGCATTGAACTTTGTCTCTTAAGCAAATGCCATAAATATATCACATATGAGATATCCCAAATTTCAAATTATGTTCCAATCATTTGGTACTATTCTGGCCTTGTGCTCGATCTTGGATTCATTTAATATTTAGTCTTTCAATATAATAGAGCTTTTCTTTCTCTTAAGAATGAAACAAAGGATTATTTTCTTGGAACACAAAAAATATTTCATCCCGAATTAGGACGTATGAACATCCCCTTTACAAGACTAAACCATGTTCTTGTTAAAAATGGCACCATTTCTTATGTTCACTTAGGTGAAGTTTCAAATCAGTCTCTAGCTATTACGAGATGAACTTCATTAAGAGTAAATACTCAACCTTAACCACGAAGCTATTTGCACCAAACATCCTAGAGAGAACAAATAAATTTTCAGTGCTTACTTGGTCACATAACGATGACTTGTTTTTACCATACACTACTAAAAAATCTCTAATTAATGGCGCTTTTTAACCGCCATTAAAGCATTAGATGGCAGTAAAAAATTGCATTAATCGAAGTGCCATTCAAAGTTATGTGATAATAGATGGTGGCCAAAATTACATGCTTTTAATGGTAGTCGATCAACACTCGGCATCTAATGCTTTACTCTCCTTTTTTGTTTTATATCGTGCAACTGCCATGTAATGTGTTTTTTTCTTTTTTTAAAGAAAAATTTTACATATTTTATTTGAAATAAATATAATTGTAGATATATAATTATATAAAAAATAAAAAATAAATATATGTTTTTTACGAATTCTATAAATTCATGCATACATGTAATACAAAACTTTTACACACGGAAGATAGATATATTTGCTACTTATAAGTCATTGATAATACATAATAGCTCAAAGTATTATAAATTAATGTTTTAAAAAGTTAACTAAATCACATTAAAAAAGTTATCTAAATCGAAATATATTCTTTAATATTAAATACATCCATGATGTTCACTAAATTAAATACATGCATTAGGCCTTAAGAACCATAGTCTAAAGAAAAGGAGTTAGACTATCTGCCCATTCACTTCGAATTTCATCAATCTCTTCTTTTGTGTAAGTTTGCTTCCTAAAAAACTACACACACAAGGAAAAAAAAGAGATAATAATTCCTTAAACTTATATTGATTTCTTCTTCCAACAACTTTCAGATGAAGCTTCTTCCTCTGATTCAGATTTAAACTGACTCTTTTCTTTTGACCGAGATCTAGACTTCTTACGTTTACCGAATTTGAAAACCAATTTATTAACTTTATTTAATACTTTGACTCTGGTCTTCGGACGTTGTGCTTTTTCAAATTCTTGTTCGCTACAAAATGTTTGTTTATACTTTCTATAACGATGATCCTTACTTAAAAAGTGTCTATATCCCAAATAAACTAATTTTTCCCATGTTTTAGTCGGTATGAACATGTTTTTTCCCCACAATATGGACATACAAAATATCCTTTCACAAAACAACCTGAAAAGTTCTCATATGCATGAAAGTCACTGATTGTCCATAACAAAACTCCTCTCAAGATATGCTTTTTCCCCACAAGATGAACATGCAAAATATCCTTTCACAAAACAACCTGACAAGTTCCCATATGCAGGAAAGTCACTAATTGTCCATAACAAAACTCCTCTCAAGGTAAAATACTCATTCTTGTAAGCATCATAAGTATATTCTTTCCCTTTCCAGGGTTTTGGTAAATCTTTTATCAATGGTGCAAGATACACATCAATATCATTTACTAGGTTGCTTAGGTCTAGATATTAGTAGTGTTAGTATCATAAACTTTCTTTTCATACACAACGAAGGGGGAAGGTTGTAAATCACAAGCATTACTAGCCAACAACTGTATCGACTACTAAGAGAACTGTATAGATTAATACTATTTGTAGAAAGACCTAATCATAGGTTTCTTGGATCCTTTCCAAAATCTAAAAACTTATATGATCAACTAACTTCCACGATGGTAAATCAACAGGATGTCAAAGATGACCATCTACCTCCCTCCCATTTGCATGCCATACTAAATTTTTAGCATGTTCTTGTTTACAGAACAATCTTTTAAAGCATGAAATTGGTGGAATGTAATATAAAACTTTTGTTGGAATTCCTTCAAGGTACTTATCCTTTGAATTTTTCTTTTTTTTTTTCCCATCTTGATTCCTTACAAACTGGGCAAATTGATTCTTTTTTGTATTCATTCTTGTATAGTATACAATCGTTTGGATAAGCATTTTTCTTTTGATTATCCATTCTAATGCACTTAATCTCTTCTTTGCTTCGTATTCAGATGAAACCATTTCATTACCTTCTGGCAACATACCTTTTAACAACCTAAGTAATTTTGAGAAACTTGTGTTACTCCAACCACTACTTGCTTTTAAGTTATATAATCGAACCAACGCAGATAACTTAGTAAACTGTTTACAACCTTCATAGAGAGGTTTCTCGACATCTATTTATAAGTCCTCAAACTTTTGAGGATTATTAACAAACTGTTCTTTAGCATCTTGTACCACATTCACATGGCGATCATTGTAATTTCTCAGATATTCTAAATATGATCTTTCTTTTAGAGTATTCACATTACTTTTTAATTGTTCACCATGACATACCAAACTTTGGTCTATCCTATTAAAAAACTAGAGCGCCCCCACCCCCCCTCCCCTGACGTAGCATCTATAGCCATCCTCTTTAAATTTTTGCATTGTAAACATAGACGTCTTATGCGATTATCATCTTCTGTGTGATCTAAACCAAACTTCAAAAACTATTCAACCTCTAACTTGTATTCATTAGACATTCTACTAGCCGACATCCCACTTTAATCCATTATGAAATTCTGTAAAAAAGAGTGAGAGGGAGAGAGAGAATCAACTAAATTAAAAAATAAGAAAAAAACAACAATACTCAAATTTATTTTTTTGAATGGTGCTCAAATTTATTGATAATCACTTGAACATCCAAAATAATCTTATCAATAGCAACTTAAAACTCTATTAAAAAAATTAAAAAAATTAAAACTCATGATACAAAAACAACACAAATTCTAAAATTCCAAAGTCTAGATAAATTGTTGGAAGTAATATTCTTTTACAATAATAATAATAATAATAATAATAATAATAATAATAATAATAATAAGCCTCATATGTCTAAAGTACATCAAATTATTTTACGAGTAAAAGATTTAATTATATTAAAATTGTTCAAACATTACCGAACACTTTTTTTCAATGGAAAAATTGCTTAACACTTACAATATGTAGACTTGAAGGATACAGTAGTGCACAGCTTGCTTTCATATTAACTATAGAAATAATAATAAAGTAAGAATAATAAACAATAAGTTATCGAACACTTTTTTCAATTGAAAAATTGACTAAGACTATAATATGTAAACTTGATATATATAATGCACAACTTGCTTTCATGTTATCTACATAAATAAAATAAAATAAGAATCAATAAACAATAAGACGTTCATTGGTTAGGGGAAAAAGAATTATATTGATAAAATAAATTCTAAAATAGCTCCAAATTTTTAATTGTAATAATTCTCAAAAGTGAATAGTCATATCTATATAGACACACACTCACTAGACTAGTCAATTTTAATCCAAATAAGCTTAAGCTACACGTCCCAATCAAACTCAAACTAAAATAACAATCAAATATGTAATTAATTTTATGGTGGCTTCATATGGCGGTCAATTAGGAACTGCATTTAAAGCTTTTCCTATTAGGATTCTTGCATTTTATGAGGATTAGATAAAGACTTTAGATGGCAGTCAATTAGAAAGTGCCATCAAACCTATTTTTTTGGTTTCATTTTACGCGATGGTCATTTCCTGAACAGCCATGAAATATTAGCAACAATGCAACTCATACTATGGTCATTTTCTCAACCACCATGAAATATCAACAACACTTCATCTTATAGGCCGGTCATTTTCCCAGCCACCATAAAATATCAACAACAAAATCTTGCCACCTCTAAATCACCAAAGATGGCTTTTTTTTTTTTTTTCAAAAGCTATCTTTAAAGTGCATGCTATTTACTATCTTGTAATAGTGATATTTAACTATGGAATAGTGGTATAACTATTACATAGGTCACTAGTGACTTTTACATAAAAGGTTTCAGTCCGATTCTACTAGATGTGTCCTTGACTAATTTCTCAAAAGACCTTTCATCAAGGGATCTACTAGGTTCTTATTTGACCCAACATATATAATACTAATAATACCATTGGTGATTAGTTGTTTCATATATACATGTATCTAAGGCATATAGGTTATTAAATCTAGATTCTAATGTAATAACGGAATCAAGAGATGTTGAATTTATAGAAAATAAATATAGTGTTAATTCTACCATTGAGTTAGAATCTAATGTTAATCATCCATGTGACTTTACTTCTGGTACCTCTATTAATAAAAGGAAAGAGTTTATGACATCTTTCAAATTGAGGAGATGTCAACATGAAAGGAACAAAAAAGAGTTTAGCATCGGATTTCATTTCATTTCAAGCTTTGACCTTCTTGGCTTGAAGGAGATAGAAATGGTGTACTTAACAAAGTACCATTGTTGCTACATGTTGAAGAAAATTCAAAGACATTTAGTGAAGCAATGTCATCTAGAGATACCTCCTTTTGGAAAGAGGCTATAGATGATGAAATGGATTCCATAACATCAAATGGAACTTGGGTTTTTGGTTGATCTCTTACTAGATGAAACCGATAAGCATCAAATGAGCGTTTAAAAGAAAGTACAATACTGATAGGTCTATATAAACATTTAAGGCTAGATTGATAACGAAGGCTTTAAACAAAATTACGGTGTAGACTTTTGATATTTATGCTTCGATAGATAGTTTGACATCTATTAGAGTGCTATATGCAATTACTTCATTATACATTTTACATGTGCACCAAAATGGAAGTTAAAATAGCTTTTATGAATAGCGATTTTGATGAGGAAATCTATATGAAACAACCTGAGGGCTTTGTGTTGCCTGTAAATGAAAATAAGGTTTACAAGTTAGTGAAGTCGCTTTATAGATTAAAGTAAGCACTAAAACAATGGTATGAGAAATTTGATTGATTATACTGTCTTATGGTTTTAAGCATAATAATGCAGATAATAACATATATTCTAGATTTACAAATAATTTTGGTGTGATTATATGTTTATATGTTGATGACTTGCTTATCTTTGGAACAAACACACAAGGAGTAAATGATACTAAGAAGTATCTAACTTCACAATTTAAGATGAAAGATCTTGGTGAGGTAGACATTATCTTAGGTGTGAAAGTGAAGAAGCATAGTGGGGGCTACTCATTGTGTCAATCTCATTATATTGAGAATAAGCCTCTTAAATTTAATCATTTCAAGTTTAAAGAAGCTAATATCTTTTATGATTAATTCTATTATTAAATTAGTAGAGAATGATGGCCGAGCGGCAACACAGCTTGAGTATGTCAGTGCGATTGGTAGCTTGATGTATGCTATACATTGTACAAGGTCAGACATTGCTTTTGTGGTTTGCAAAATGTGAAGGTTTACGAGTAACTCAAATGTTGAACTTTGGAATGCAATTGGTAGGATACTTGGTTATCTTAAAATAACCATTAATTTAGGTTTGTTTTACAATGATTATCTCGCGGCACTAGAAGGGTACTTGAATGTGAGTTGGATAACCAATGCAAGTAATAATAAATCCACATCTAGTTGGATTTTCACAATTGCAAGAGGAGCCGTTTCTTGGGCTTCTAAGAAACAAACATGCATAATTCACTCAAAGATAGAAGTGAGTTTATAGCACTTGCCACTGCAAGCAAAGAAGTGGAATGGCTGAGAATTTTATTGTTTGATATAAAATTCTAGCCACAATCATTACCAATCATTTCTTTGTTCTATGATAATGAAGCTACAATGTCTAGAGCTTATAACAAAGCGTATAATAGAAAGTCTAGAATTTAAATTTTGGTACAAATTTCAAAGTCTATTTTAGAAGTACCCTTTTGAGAAGTCACATTTTGAGTCTATTTAGAAGGGCTTTCTAAAAGCTACTTTTAGTTTTTTAAGTCCAAAAGCTGCTCTTAAAAGTTGTAGATGATCTATTAGAAATACTTTTGCTTCTATAAGTGCTTCTTGTCACACAATATGAGACTTCTCAAAAAAGTGCTTTGAAACTTGTACAATGTTAGTAATACATTATAAACTAATATAACATTTTTGTAACTTTTAAAAAAATTGTAACCATTTTGATCCATTAAAGCTCTTTTAAAAATATAGGTCTAAACACTTATTGAAAAGCTATAGTTTTTACTTCTTTTCTTCTATTGACTAAAGAACAAGCAGAAGTTATGCTAATTAGCTATAAAAAACATTTTTGATTCCTCTTGCACCTAACTTTGATGTTCTAGGGTCATGCACTTCATTGAAAGCTAAACAACCCCACACCCTTAGATACATCAAGTTTGGTTTCCTTTTTTTTCCATATTTCATATAGAGAGACATGTGTTTTTATAGATGTAATCCTATTATGAACATGACATGTAATAAATAAAGCTTCCCCCATAAATTATTTGGCAATCTAGCATTAAGAAGCATAGAGTTAATCATATCCATGAAGATCCTATTTTTTCTTTCAGCCAAACCATTTTGTTGAGGAGTAAAAAGAGTTGAACTTTGGCAAATAATACTATGCTCTTCACATAAGGCATCAAACTCATTAGAAAAATATCCAACACCTTTATCATTTCGAACCATTTTGATATTTCTATCTTTTTGGTTCTCAACCTAAGCCTTGAAAAATTCAAACTTATCCAAGGCTGCATGCTTTGTTCTAATTAAATACACATATATGTATCTACAACAATCATCTATAATAGTGATAAAGCATTTCTTTCCTCCTCTTGTCAAAATTCTATTACACTCACAAATATTGATATGGATCAAATCCAATAATTGGGTATTTCATTCGGCTTTAGGAAATGGTTTCTTAGTCATCTTTACCTGTATATAAATTTCACACTTATCATGTTTTTGATCTTTACAATTAATCAAACCATGTTTAAACATGTATTTCAAATATCTAAAATTTAAATGTGCTAACGTAGCATATATCAAAAGAGTCAACCATATTAACAGAATTCATGACTTCTTTATTATTAATGCTAAATTTGTACATGCCATCACATAAATAGCCTTTTCCCATAAAGGCACTATTTTTTGATACAATATATGTATTGTTCTCAAATACAATCTTTAGTTCATTTTTACACATTAGACTAGTGGATACAAAGTTCTTCCTAATATCAGGAACATGGAAGACATTGCTAAAAGTCATTTTCTTTCCAAAAGCAAAGCTAATCTCTATCACACCTTTCCTGGCAACTACCGTTGCGTCATGGTTTCCCATGAGAACTATTTATCCTTCTTTTTCCTCTACATATAACAAAAATAATTCTTTGTCATTGCAAACATGAATGGTGGCACCAGAATTGAGCCACCAATCGAAGGACTTAGTCGCAACTATATTGGTTTTGGTTATCATGCCAATTTGCATATCTAAGACCATTACATCAAACTCTTTGGATTTCTCTTTGGCTTTATTGGAGTTACTTTCTTCTTTTTCCTTCTTGCACTTCTTGTCATTATTGACTTTGAAGTTTTTTTGAAACTTACTAGCTTTGGTAATAGTAACTTTAGAGGAATTCAATATCTTGTCCTTGGGATCAAGAGACTTAGTCTTCTCCTCGATCCTCAAGTGATTTTGCAATTCCTTCAATGTTATGTCATTTCTCCTTTGAAGGAGATTCTTTCTATAACCATTACATTTATGGGGTAATTTAAATAATAACCCCCACTATAAACGGTTTAGAAATCTCAAACTTTAATTTATGAAGCTTAGTAATAATAAATTGCAATACATGTATATGATCAAGAACGGACTTTATATCAATCATGACAAACTCTAAATAATTCAAGATAAAGAATTTGTCTGCACCTTCTTTCTCGGCTTTATACTCGAGAGAAAACCAATTTTCTACTGGAGATTGCATCGAATTATAGAGACCATAGTGCTGCCTCAAGAGTGTTCTGAAAATGTGACACCGATACGTCACTTCATCATCTTCACCCTTCCAACTTGCAATCTTCACATCATTAGAATCGTCCTCCTTTGGTTGCAGAAGTGCTTTCGTATTCGATTCATGCACATGAGCAATTTTGAAGACAATGAGAAGAAAGCATGACTTATTCTAGCTAGTGAAATTTGTGCCATCAAAATGATCGACTTGAACATTTGAATTGAGAAAAAACGCCATATTCTTGTTAGCCTTTATTGCACTAAAATAAAACTTTTATGATTGTTAGAGATTTCGAGTGTATAGAAAAGAAAATGAAGATTGATTTCTATAAAAAAAGGAGAGTGTGTTTGAGGCGTGTATAAAACACTTTCCTTAAAGGTTTTATTTGCCTTCACTTCTCAAAGTTTGTTAACAAGTTTTATGACAAATTACCCCCAAGATACAACAAATCTATGGACAATATCTAGCAATAGTATTGGTTCTAGAACATTAAGAAAAACCTGTATATTTTCAGGAGATTTGGTAAATGACAAGGCGGTCATTTCATGAATGGATACAATTGATGCAATATGTGCAACCTTTACATAAAAGTTACTATTTCATGTAAAGGTATCTAATCATGTATCAATACAACTATTACAATAGATATGTCCGTTACTCATATATGTTCAGTTTTGAATGAAAACATACAACCAATGAAAGCAATGGTTTGAAATAACTCAAGGATAACATTTTTCGAACAAAGGCTTGGGAGAGCACTGCGATGTTAGCGCGGCCTCAATTTTGAGTAATGTAGTGCTCCTTGCTGCTACCAAACACATAAAAATGTGTTTTTCTACCCATCCTAATGTGATCTTTTAATCTTAAACTTGTTACAAACACATATTATAATCTCTCCAACAATATTTGTTGAACACTCAATGGATCCAAAATTAAAGATTGAAGTTTCAATAACACTATCCAAATTAATTCATGTCATTTTGTTGCTAAGAATTAAGCTAACTTGCACTTAACGAAACACAACAGAAGGACGGCTTAAAAAACTAGCTGAAGAAGTTATTACACATGCAATATAGCTAAGATACGAAGTTTATTCCAGACCAAAAAAAAAAAAAAAAGAAAGAGAGAGAGGCATACCATATTAATGCTCTTATATTAGGCATACGACTCTCTCTTACACGCACACACACAAATCGTTTGGCGACTTCTTTATGATCGTATAATTCGTTGTCTGATTCTAACTCTTAATTTCACAGTCTGGTGTCACATCTATAGACATATACTCCAATATTGTTAGCTGACATAATTGAATTTCTTTTCTGATTTCTCAAAAACCTTATTGTTTTCTTTAACAAAAAATGATTAATTCTACATGTTTGACCTCGTACACATGCAGACTATTATATCTTTGATTTTCAACTCCCAAGAAAACAAACCATACACATCTGTGTCGACCATGCATAAATTAGTAGGGCTTCCTAACTTCAAGTCTTTAATATATGCGACAACAAAAGGACGGTGGTTGTTGTTGGGCTTTTTTTTTTTTTTTTTTTTTAAATCTTCTTAAATTAAGTTAGGGGTTAGAAACAACATATTATATACCTTTTTTTTTTCGCGCGCACTGCCGTAAGAGATTTTTTTTTTTCCTGTCAGTGATTAAATGTGTCTCTCATTTTTTTAAATAGTAGCATTTAATAAATGACTCAAAGTTGTCAAATGAGAAAGAATCCTATCTTCGCAACCAACCATCGTGAGAATTATTGAGAAGACATGGGACATAGCCTTTTTCTTTTCTTTTTTTTTTTTTTTATCATTTTTGGGTTGTGGTGAGGATTTATCATATATTATATGGCTTGCGCACTTTGAACTATTCGGTGATTACAATAGCTATGATCAGTACCATTGTTAGATGTGGACCAGCAGTAAAATTGATCAAGTACTGCATATAAAAAATCAAAAGTAATATCCAAGATTCTGATTCATGCCATGAGAACCTAGTGGGAATAAAGCGGCAAAAGCAAGATGAAGTGTGTGCCACATACACATAGATATATCACTAGTAGATATTTGTGGAGATATTGTATATCATGAAAATTGTTTTGTCTAGATACATATGGACATATCTGTAGCAGCACCTTCACAATAAGAATTAAGGCGCCACTTCATTTCACAAATCACGTTCTCTTTGGCATATTAAGTTATTAACCAAAAAAAAAAAAAAAAGTGATACACGCATAGCGTAATAATGATTTCACACTTAACGACATATGGTGTAAAGTTCAAATCGTAAATATTAAACACACATGTACACGTATTATTAAAAAAAATAAGAGAATAATTTAAACGACCAGTGTAGAATTCATAATTTTTTCCAAGTTAATTATGAATGTAATGGAGATATATGTAGTAATACAGCTGTTTAATTAACAATTGAATCTTCCAACCTAATTAAAAATAAAACTAATAAGTACTATAATTTTTGCAATGTCTTTAAGTACTGCTCGTTACAGCCATTATAAAAGAGACGACCGATCGCGAGTAATTATTACTTGATTACCGATCGAGAAGCGTAAGTAGTAGATTGATGCCGGATGGTCACCTCTTACCTAAGAAGATCCGCTTACTGCTAGAAGACAAACGACACTTTTTTTAAGCAAAGATTTTTAACAATTTCAACGTCATTTCCATAAATATCTTAAGAGCACTGTTGAAAGGACGGAGGACATAACATTGACTCTACGGTAAGCGTTTGTCGGCCCCTTAGAAACG
The DNA here is from genome assembly GCA_946598075.1 of Artocarpus hirsutus. Classification (NCBI taxonomy): domain Eukaryota; kingdom Viridiplantae; phylum Streptophyta; class Magnoliopsida; order Rosales; family Moraceae; genus Artocarpus; species Artocarpus hirsutus. Next base: position 60,541 of record CAMOHE010053853.1, read on the forward strand.
AGCATTTAGCTCAATATTTGATTGTAGCACGTTTCTTAACTACTAAAATACTGGTGTAGCATTTTTAGTCGTCAGGATATAATCAAAATTACTTTTGATTATAAATTTAATAGCTAAAAAATAAATACTTATCAATAGATTACATTTTAGTATTTGCCTAAGGTAATTATACATGAGAGACACATAGGAATAGGAATATTAGAGTATCTCTAATGCAATGTTAAATTAATGTGTCAAAGATAAATTTAACATTTAAGTGTACAAAAACACTTTCCATTGCAATGTTATTTAAAGTGCTAAATTTGTTATAAACTAAACTTTGTGACAAATTCAGCATAGTGTTTAGCATATTGTAAATTTGATATTTGAATATTATTAGTTGATAGATTGTCTCTTTTGCTTTAATTACTACAAGAAAAACTACATTTAACAATATATCATTTACGGCATGTAGTTTTTGAATGTCGTTGAAAAGTACATACAACGACATCTCCAACAAACATATCGTTAACGACATTTATATAGACGCCGTATTAAAGGTCTCCTTTTAACAACAATAGTTTAGTGTCATTAAATTATTTAACGACAAGTAGAAGATGTCGTCAAAGCCTTGGAGATTTTACGACACCCCATATAGACGACATTGGTCAAGATGTCGTCTATAAGAGGTATCGTAGAATCTCCAAGGCTTTGACGATATCTTCTACTTGTCGTTAAATAATTTAACGACACTAAACTATTGTGGTTAAAATGAGACCTTTAATACGGCGTCTATATAGATGTCGTCGTAAATTATTGTTTCAAATATTGTTAACGGCATGTTTGTTGGAGATGTCGTTGTATGTACTTTTCAACGACATTAAAAAACTATATATGGTAAATAACATGTCGTTAAATGCAGTTTTTCTTGTAGTAAATAATTACAACGATCTTATTTTTTAATTATTTTAATAGTAAAAGTTTACTTTTACACGTTTCAAGGTTTAATAATGATGACAAATGGCTAATATGACATTTTAAATAGTATTAGGGATTTGAACATAAAATAAAATAGCATATTTAATATGTTATTTTTATATTTTTGGTGGCAAATATAACATCGCTATTGACATTTGCATTAGAGATAGGCTTATGGGAATTTGATAGTTTGAGAAGTTTTTCTGCCAGGCAAGTACTGTTCTGTTATCGAGTTTTTTCTCTTTTTTTTTTTTCTCCTGCTGCTCGAGAGATATACTAATTAGCAATTAGGAGTAACAGTAGCGAGTGCAAACACCTTGGATCAGTAGACAAAAACTACCGTATTTCAAAGCCCGGAATTTCATTATCTACTTTGAGCAATATTTCTTACCAAGAATCCTATATCCCCTTAGTTTACAAGGCATTTTAATTGACATGACACAATGTTATTAAAGTGACAGAATCAAAACCATCAATCAGCTAACTTAAAAGCCGACATTTTCATTATCTTACATCTTGCTCAAAATTTTCTAAAATTCAAACCAAGAAAAAGTTTTTCCAAAACCGCTTTGGATTGTTTGTTAATATATTGCTTTCACTTAATTCTCGCGGATCTCTCCTTCTCTGTGTTCTTATTTTTCAGCCCTTTTCAAGGATTAGTCCCGACTCCAGAGAGTGATGTTAACCCTTCTGTCACGTCTTTTTTAGTGTATGACTGATCATATATATCTTTGGAGATGGGAATAGATGCAAATAAATATTCAAGCAATAACTGATAAGTATGAGATTCATTCAGACATATCTCATAATAAAAACAACTCTGAACAAGAGCATGGAAGAATGAGAGAGTTTGTAGGTCATAATTCAGATGGGGCAAGATATACAAATTTATACAAATAGAAAAATGCATACATATGAATATTAATTAAATAAATTATATTGGGCAATGTTATGCGATGCACGCAATCTTGAACTAAAAATTGGAGGTTGGAACATTGGATAGGGTATGGGTTTGGAGATAAGGTTTCTCCTTATTTAGGACCAGAATTTTGATGGGTTTCCCACCGACAATGAGGTCCTCCCACTTGCCAACTTCCAACTTTGCCCACTTATTATTTCGCCAAAAAAAAATAATAATAACATATTTTTAAAAAATTTATAGTAAATACATATTTGCAGTAATATTTGTAGTAATTACTATTTACTTATTGTAGCTTGTATGTTCTATTATACATCATTAGAGCTTAACCGGCAACTGTCTATAATTTCATTTGTTATAAAATTGTGGTATAATTTTAGTCTTGGGAGTAAGAGAAATTGATAATATGAAATTTTAAAAGGGTTATTTACAATATTATATCCTATATTATTCAAACATTATATTTTTTGTTTTTAATCTGATCGTATATATATCTTCAAATTAAATTTAATATACAACTTTATATCTTTTATAAATCAATCTTCAATTTTGACCCGAAAAATTGCTCAAAATACCTTCAAATCATAAAATAAAAGAACTTAAAAAACAAAAATAAAAACTTTAAATTAAGGTTTTTGACTTAAAAATATATAAAATATCTTTAAAATAGGTATTTCATGTGTTTTTGTTTTTTTCTTCTTATTTTTTGAAAATTTTAATTTTTCTCTCTTTTACTTGACCATAATTGGTCATTTCAAAGGTCAAAATAATTATTGGCTAAAGTAGGATATAAATTTATATATTAAATCTAACATAAAGATATACATTTGATGATATTAAAAATAAAAAATATAATTTTTAAATTAACATAAAACATAGGTATAATATAATAAGTCTTCCATACGGCATACGGCATGTCAAAATGTGGCGGATGAGTCAAGGAATTTTTGTAAACCATTGGATGAAATTTGAAGGCTGGTAGGCTATGACATATAAAGAGAAGGTATGTCTAGGGACTATTAATAAATCTGATTATAAAAAGTAGAACTACAATAAAATATATAAGAGAAAAGGATGACATTCGTGTTAGCGTCAGTACAAACTAACTAGCAGTACTCTTGTTCGTGTTAGAGGTAAATGGAGAAGGAAAAAGGAATTTTTGGGACTTTTTTCGGTAAAACTTTTATTGATGATGTACATTTTAAAATTGTAAGATATAATCAAAATTAATTCTGTTTTTGCAGATTTGTATGTTAAAAAACACTGGTAGGTACTTTTTTTGATTTCCGTAAAAAAAAAAAATTGTCCATTTTTCTTCATCATATGTGATGATGATCTCTATTGCGTCTCTTAACAAATGAGGAAATCGTGGCACCTCTCCACGCTAGTTGGTATTCATTTTTAAAGAGTGTGTTGAGAATGTTGTTTCAATTTTTATAATGTAAAGTTCTCATATGCTACAGTATAAAGCAAAAATATACTACAATGTAAAGTTCTGACTTGATACCTGGTACAAAAATATCAATCATGTTTCACTGGCCTGACCCGTAATCAAATTGAGTCTAACCGTGCTTCATACCATACCAGGCCTAGGCTACGGAAGTTTCGTGTCATACTTGTACCAGCTCAAGATTCGTCATGCACATCTTGTGCTCAGCTCGTGTTATGATTGTGCTTTTATTGTGTTTTATCATACCGGTCCAATAGCCATTAACCTATTTTAAATTATTTTTTGTGTTATAAAAATAAAATTTTTAAACACTTTTCAAACAAAATATTTTTCAAATAAAAATAAATTTCATACTTTATTACCAAGAAAAAATATGATGTACTAAAAATCTAATACCCTGTCATTGCATTTTATTGAAAATGAAAAAAAATACAATATTTCAACTTATTTAGCTAAAATAAAGGGATGTCGTTCAACTTTGTAAATCAATTGATATTTTTTAAGGCAAAATCAATTAATTATATCTATCTAAATTGTAACTTTTTAATTATTAAAAAAATGCAAAAGTTCATTAAAGTTATGCGTCCATTTGAAACTTCAGTTATAACTAACATTTTGTTTAATAAACATAACATGTAAGAACTTTACTCTGTAACAATTTTTTACTTTTTACTATAGTTGTTGAGAGATTTATACTATTTATGGTTGCAACTGATGGGTTAGAATTGAAGTTTTAAACACTCTATACATAATACAAAATTAAAAAAAATTATATTTGTTGTCTTGACCAATCGTGCTCAATGAGTCATGTCATATCATGCTCTTGCTCGTGTTTTTCGTCATGTCTTGTCATGCTCGACCCAAATGTCTAAAAATTTTAAGCCCAACATGCTCCACCTTTGGTGTCATGTCTAACATGGTAAATCATAAATGGCGCATTTGGGAACTTCATTCGTTTGAAATTTATGAGAGAGTTTAGTAACGTAGTTGGAACTACAGGTTATGTCACGCCCCGGAGTACGGGAGGTGACGTGGTGGCTTAATTAAATCAATTAAGTAAAGATTTGGTTAAGAATAGGATTTTAGAATGAAATTTATAAATAAAAAGAGTGATAATTTTAAAATCGTTTGAATAGAAAAGTTAAAGGAATAAATGAATCATCATAATAATTAAACAAATAGAAATAACATTAAAGTAATTAGATATGGGGTGGAACGCGTATGAGTCCCACTGGCCCACATATTGTGCACACACATATAGTACTGACAATATTATGATACAACCACAGTCCAGAATAAAAGAGAAGTTAAAGTCTTACAGGCCTTAAATGGAAATTAACCTACCAAATACTTCTACTGATCGTAAGTCCGGTCGGCGGACTCTTCTCCAAACCTATGCTGATATCCACCTAGGGTTAAGATTTTAAAACAGATAAAATGTGAGCGAAAGGCTCAGTAGGACTATATTTGAAAATTATTCAACTTTAAAATAAATCGCATAAGTCAAATAAACATATGAAAATGTACTGGTACAATCAACGAATAAATAATCAAATGTGAAATTAAATAAAATATAATCTCACCAAAATAATTCGAATTAATCAATCAAAGGGTACCATTTTCCTTTCCTGGGC
>CAMOHE010053854.1:0-65578 GCA_946598075.1 Artocarpus hirsutus
CAACCAATCTAATAAATTAACATAAGTCACCAATTATTGTAAAAGCACGCCGTATCATTACAGGATTTTGTGAGCTAGCAAAGGGGACCAAATGGACCTATATAGTTCAAGCTCCTGATAATTATGAAACCTAATATCCCATATATACATTTCATAATTATCAACTCCAACGCTACTCCACTAAAAGCTTGGAGCTACACTCTCGAACTCTATAGAATTATGAAGCCCATATAGCTAAGTCTCCATGATATATCATAGTGTATCGTTTTCCTATAGGATTATCCATAATCGGCTTAAGGACAAGTTCTGTCTTACCTTCCCGATTATTTTTATCTTATGTTCCATTATCTCACCATCGGAAAACTTACTATCCAAAGACAGTATACCATTCAGTTACACCTATGTATCCAAATGGTTGAGTGCTCTAGTTTTCTAATTATAGGATAACGCATATAAGAGGATATCACTACTCCTAAAGAGGAGCTATGGATTCTATATCTATGAATAATTGGTCTACGTCATCAAGAGTCATGCCTCCAACGTACCGGCATGCATACCACTATTAAGATATAGGTGTCACCCTTTGGTACATCAAAAGGCATAAGTCAAGATAACGGGCCTACTATTCATCTCAGGATTAAGAGACAATACAAATGATTGTCTAAAGTGCATCGATTTGCTAAGACAGAATTATTAATCCAAATTAGTTCACTTTATGTCCCGATCTAACACACCGTCACCTATGACAACATGCTAATGTTTCTATTTACGGAGTCCACCTCCGATGGTCAAGACAAACCATCTCCCAATAAGGATATAGACAACATAACAATCCTTACATGAATAAAGCACCTAACTTTATTCCCTCGATTGCGGATCTTATGATTTAGACCGTTACATTAAGAATCATGTCTTTCGCATAATCTGTCCATCATATGCCCAATTCTTAAAGGTTTAGACCGACAGTCTCAGACTATTGTTTGCTTATCATACATTCAAATATGAACATAAAAAGGACAAGATTTGGTATATAAATAATAAATGAATTCTTTATTGATAAAAATGTCTTCAAAAACTCATTACATTTTTACTCCTTAGGGCATACATGTCTAACACCCTTCCCCTTCCCTAAATTTTTTTCTTTGTTTTGTGGTGTGTAAATGTAAGTTTTTTTAATTGTGTTTTGTTAAATGTTTTTGGTACATTAATTTAATTTTCATTAGTTGTGTGAAATTGATTAAAGTGTTATGTGAATATGTATAATATGTGAAATTGTGAATATGTGATTATTGTAATATGTGTAATATGTGAATTTATAATATGCGATTTTTACTATGTGAATTTTTAATATGTGATTTTTTTCGGTAAGATTATAATTTAATATTAGTATGCATGTGTTAGTTTTTGTTTACTTTGAACAGGTAAAATGCCTCGTGAGATCGATAGTTACCAGTGTAAGGAGGAGTACGAAGAGTGCACAACATCTTCCTCTCAATAAAGCAAGCGAAAACAACATAGTAAGCCACATAGGCAAACCGAATTTGATCCCAAAATAGACTTTGAGCAAAGAGCTACTTTGATGAAAAAGGTTCATCAGATGAAAAAAAAAAGGTTTAAGAATAGAAGTGATTTTTGATTCAAACGGCCAACCGGAAGGTGCACCCGACCATAAATTAAGCAATTGGATTAGAGTCCATAGTCGAGAACTTGTTCCTATATGAATTAAAGATTAAAGGTTTAAGGATTTGGAACAAATAAATGATGTGATTTTGAGAGAGATTTACGAAGCTTTCACAATCGAGGATAGGTATCAGAAAAAGGTTTCAAACTTTTATGGCGAATTAGCAAAGGGGTTTAGATCCAACCTCTATGTTACCTTCGTACAGCCATACCTTTCCATTCCAGAGGAGGATGAAAATGTATGTAGGTAGCCTCCTACAGTAGGACACTACTACTCCTCCATATACAATAACAATTGGGAAGCTTTTGTGAGGCATCAACATTCTGTCGAATTTTAACTGCTATCATCAAAAAGTAAGAAAAATAAGAGCAAAAAATAAATACTGCTCTATGGTTAACTGAGTTGGATATAGAGAGCTCGAGCAATCATTGGTCCATTAATATCTTACTCTTATTACATATATCAATTATTCTATCATTAATACGTTACTAACATAACGTAACATAGTCAGTTAAGATGGGTGTGCTACCAACATGGGATAAATTGTGAGTAAAATCACATCAAGCTCCCGATGGATAGTTTAAAAATCCAAGAATAGCAGAAATTGAGAACTTGATTGTAAGTTTATTGAACACAAACTATTAATTTGTAATTTAGTACTTGTTGAAGGATCTTAAAAATAACATGGTTTCGTTGTTGTTTTACAAGATGAATACATGATGTAACAAAGTCAAGGGAGCTTTCAATCCGTCGGTAACGATGACATACTGATGAGGGCACTCGAGAAACCAAAACATTTGGAATGTGTTCACGGTCAATCGAAGCATGTGAAGCAATCCCAATACTTCAACCTCTAATCAGGTTCGAAATTGAATTCCTAAATGTCGAAGATGCAGATGGAGATTGTAGAACTGCGAGATCTTGTGACCGAGCTTATTTCTCAAGGACGTGCCAAGTTGACAGATGATACCATCTCATAACACAATAGCTTCAAGGTTACTTGTAACTCTTTCGATAATGCATTAGAAGCTCCAGAAGTCTAATTGTCACCTCATCGTCAAAAGCCTGAACAAGGTCAAGAATGTAGGCTCTTTGTTGAAGATAGAATTAATGATGGGTGTGCACTTGTTGTGCTTGATAAGGCATGGATATAGAGTCTTCCAACTGATATAGTCAATGGAAGACCATTAGAGGAAGAAAACGTGCGTGTTAGCATCACTATCATCAGAGTTAGAATAGCTGAATTGCCTGTTCCAACATTTGAAGCAGTAATTGTAGGTGAAGTTGTCGGAAGCTTTGTCACATGGCTAAAGAGGTTAGTTGAAGTTGTCACAATGACAAAGACGAGTCGAGTGCCTAGCCATATTCTACAAGATCTAAGTAGAAAGAAATGCAAAAAATAGAAAAGCCCTACCAAAGTAAGACAATCATAACCTGAGGTGGAACAAGAACAAGAATAACCCATTGCAAATGAGCCACTGCTTGTAGTTGGCTTTATACGCACATTCTTTCATGCGCGATGGGTTAATGATTTAGTGTACAATACTAGTAAATGTCACTGGCAATGAATTGCCTATCTATATGGGGTGCAAAGACGTTTACTACTTTATCAACTTTAATCAAATCGGAGCAAACCGTATCCTATCATATCTCAGGTAATAACTCTATCCTTAATTCATAAATTTTAAAATATAGGTAGAGTTGTAAGGTGCTTTCAAATAATTAACTTTATTGTTTGTTATTGTAGTTTTTTGATGGAATATTGTAAACTTCAAGGCTTAGCGCAAAATTTCGGCTTCATATTTCCAGCGATTGTTTCAAGTTCTGCAAGAGACTTACAGAATGATTGCAGAAAGCATGCCATATCACTCCTCCACCTATTAGCTTAAGCACCGAGGGAAAAATTATTCTTCCTGCCATATAATGATGAAAAACATTGGATGTTGGCACTTATTTTGCCCTAGGAGGACCAAATATATTGGTTTGATCCCCTCGGACACCCACCACATGATGATTTTGTATCAGTCACGAGATTATAAGTATTAATGGTGTCTTACAAAATTAACTATTTTGGGTTTTATATAATTGTATTGTCTATTAATTCATTTATCATGACATATTGTTAGGGTACTTAACGATTGGAAGCTTTAAAAGGGCAGTGGTGTCACAAACTGACTGAACGGAATGCTATATTTTAGATGTAAGTGTCCAAGGCAACAAGGAAACGTAAAATGTGGTTTTTTTTTATTTTTCGTTTGATATAATTAATAGTGGTATACAAGCCCTAGGAAGAAAAGATTTTTATATACATACAGATATAAATGAAGTGAGATTAGCGTAGGTACAATTTGTAAATAAGTATGTCATATTTAGATAGATAGAGATAGTAGAAAAACAATAGCTCAAATGTAAATGATCTCGTGAATACCTTGTAATTTCAATATGCACCAATTTTTGTATACAATCAGGGCCTTGTTGTAATAGATAATATACGAGACTGGCCATCTCGTGGAAAATCATAAATTTTGTCATTTTTTTGGGCAATACCATTTTTCCATGATGGTTTTCTATAAAACCGTCGTGAAATTTGTGTCGTGGTCGTTTATCGTTTTTTGAAAAATTGTCATGAAAGAAGAATTTTTCACGACGATTTTCTAAAAAACCATCGTGGAAGATATGCTCCCATACACCCATTTTAGCGCATATTCTGAGATTTCACAATGGTAAAAAATTGTCATGAAAACTCGATTTTGTACTATGACTAAAATTTTCTTTATGGTTTTTTAACTGCTGTGAAATTTTTCGGCAACGGTTTACAATTGTCGTAGAATATTTAGTCTGTAGTAATGTACAACTTCTATCAAGTTTTGTAAAGTATTTTCTTGATCTTCAATGCAACATCATTTTTTTTTCATACAAGAAATGAGGTTTTTGAACTCAAAACTTCCATAATTTAGACGAATCAAAAACTATTATCTTGTTATTTTTAGGATACAATCTAACAATCTATGCATAGCTTCTGAAAATTGTGCGATTCTTAAAGAGATATTATACTTTTGTCTATCATTATTATATTATGGTTGCATATATAACCTGCTTGTAATTCTATAACCGATTCTATCGATCAAAAAGCTTAAATTCTTATCCTTCAAGTTTAAATAGGGTTTGAATCCATTTTGGTAAAATTATTGTAGCGTGTAAATGTTTTATTATTTTGACACTTTGACATGTAAAAACTTTATATTATAGTACCAAAAAATTTAAGATGAAAATAAAAATGCCAAATATCTTGAAAAGAAAAATGCAGTTTCATTATTGCTAAACCATCTTGAGAAAGTAAAAAAATTACAATTTGTAAATAATATAAGAAAAACACTTTATTGTGTGCGTCACAGTAGCGGGTACGTACTGTTGTACTTGGAGGTGCAGCCCCTGAGTGCTGCCAACAGCCACTGCCTGGGCACCATTAACAGAGTGACCACCGCTTAATTAATACACATACTTACAGTTAATATATAAGAACCAGTGTCGGTGCTAACAACGACATCTCTATCCCACACTCCATACAAAGTCGTACCCTTCTATTTTTTCTTTATTTATATTTCTTTTTTAAGTTCAAAGTCGTACCCTTCTTAATGCACATACACGTATAGTTATGAATTTAAGACGTCATGATGTTTGAAAATAGTTGAATTTTGCAGGTACTCAGCTGTTTCTTCCTAGTTTTAATTCTCTTAATCCATAGGGAGCGATTGGTGTGTAGAGAAAGAAAAGAAATATCCGGGACAGTGTTAATATCTGGATATCTGCTATTCTAGTGATCTTAGGGTATGTTTGGTAAATATATTCGAATTTATGATTTAATTTGAGTTAATGTGATTTGAATTAGAATTTGAGTTAGTGATTTGAATTGTTATTCGAATTGACGTTTGGATGTGCATTTAAGTTTTAATATGAGTATAGAATAAAATTAAAATTTGTGTTTGGAGAAATAATGAATATAGTTTTTGATTTATTAATAAATCTAATAAAATTTTAATGTTAATGATCTTAAAAAATATGCAAAATAGAACTTCATTTATTCCTCTCTTCATTAGGAATACAGTGAAAAAAGAATCATTTCAATTGGATATCAAATGAAGAAGTTATGATTTTTTCCCTCAAATATAAGAGAGAGAATTTTAATTTTTAATATTAAAAGTTTAAGGAGGGATAAGAACTCTGAAAATTTGGATTCTTGATACTCAAATGATTCAGACTTTAGGGGAAACAAACGCGTATCCAAAGAGTTCTTGATACTCAAATCAAAATTTGAGTCCATTGAGTTCAAAGAATGTACAAAACAAACATATCCTTAATGGTCCCTCTAATAATTATTTGAAAAACAATTATAATATATGATTAAATTATTGTTATGAAATTAAAATTCAACACAATATTTAAAATCTATTAGAAATATATCACAATTTGTACTATATGGTTGTACTGTAAATTATTTTAATGATATTATTTTAGAATATATATAAAATATTTATAAATTGAAGTCATATTTTAATTCAACCATACAAATAGAAACTAAAGCCTTTTCGAAAACATAGATTCAAACCAATTAGATTTGAATTGAAAATACTATGACAATTTAAATTTTGTGAGAACAAAAATAATTTTATTAAACTTTTTGGTTTTGGTTCGAACCTACTTATGTTCCTTAACAAGCTACAAATACCGAAAACACATGCGATGTTTGGTTCATTGATTCGAATCAGAAAAATTTTAACTTGAACCGGTCTTGCTATAGTAGTATTTTTTCTTATATAATTTAATTGCTATGGCATTTCTAACCAAAAAGACAATTTGAACCGACAATCCAAACATCATATTAAACAATAAAATAAGATGTCAAAAATTGATTAGAAGGACAGAAAAAAAACAGGACAAGAAAATGGGACCAACAGCTCTTGGGGATCAATATAATTGTCATCTCTATAATATGGGGAACTCTTATTTATTTCTAATACTACTCTACGACTCTTACTACAATTCATGTAATAAGAGCCCGAACCATAACGTAGTACGACCCTTTTTTTAACTGTACGTTATGCAACTTATGTTTACACTGACTCATGAGAGTTCCCACTACCCACATTCATTGGACCAGATCATTTGTGTTTTTTTTTTTTTTTTTTTTTTTAAGGAAAGAAAATTTGATTTGATATATATATATATAGCAAAAAACAAAATTCAGAACCGAAGATATAAGAAGCGAAAATGATCATCGAGGCTTTCAAATACCATAATTATACGTTTTAGAGCTGTCATTGTAACTTTAACCGTATAAATACTAGACAACATTAATATTCACTCTTTACATTGCTTTTCATCGTATTTCTTTGTGCGTGCTGAGGTCCGAGCACAATCCCCTTCTTTTGAAAAAAAAAAGAAAAAAGAAAAAAAAAACATGAGACAAACATGACATTTATCTTTTTCTCGCGAGGATATGAATATTGTATCTAGATTCCACAAATAAATAAATAAATAAATAAAACGTACGTAAGCCCTCGTCTTCTATAGTAATAGTATTTAGCTTTTTTTTTTTTTTCCTGAACTTTTCACATTTGGCAAGTTATTTTTATATGTTTCCAATAAATTATATCTCAAATTTAGGGCCTATTTGTTTAGCATATTAAAATAACTTTTTGGGCTTTAAATTTAAAAAATTCTTTGGATAGATGTTTGTTTCTCTCAAAATTCAAATCAAATGAATCCAAGTTTTTAAAGTTCTACTCTCTCAAAAACTCTTGGGCTCGGATCAGTTTGCTATAGTAAAATCTCATATTCCCTCTCATGTACTTGTTGAAAAAAAAAATCATAAATTAATTATTTGATATCTAATTGAGACAATTCTTCTTTCGTTACTTTCCTAATGAAGAGAGGAAAAAATAAATATCCATATTGCATATTTTTTAATATAATGAACATTATATTTTATCAGATTTGTTAATAAATCAAAAACTTTTTCCACTATCTATTCAAATATAAATTTCAATTTTATTTCCTAGTCAAATTAACACTTTAAATGCACATCCAAACGTCAATTGGAATAACAATTCAAATAACATAATTCAAATCATACAGCTCAAATCAAAATAATCCAAATCAACACTTGATTAATGATGGTTGTTAAATGGTTGTTAGGTCGGATCGCGATTAATACCACAAACATTAGATTGTTTCTTTTTTAATTTAAGTTTAATATTAGAAAATATGCTTCATTAAATAATTTCCTAATTTAATCGAGATTTACTTTGTGTTTTACAATTTTAGATTGCGCTCATAAAATTTAAACTTAAATAGTATAAGGCTCTCACATATGTTATATAGTCTTAAAAATTAGCATTTATTTAAAAGAGTGGTTAGAACCATTTTTTATAGTTAGAACCATTTTTTGATCTAAATTTTATAAAAACAAACATGGTAAAAAAATGGTTTTAAGTAAAAAAAAAGGGTTCTAATTGTTTTAGTTAAACAAACTATTAAACCCAACCGTGCGTCCTTTAACATGAGTTCAAACCAATATTGGCCAACGCCCCATTACGAGGATCAAAACCCCAAAAACGGCATCATTATCATCGGCTCTTCTAACGGGTCTACCAACGCATCGCAAGTCCCACGATCATTCGTGGATGAACGGCCAGGATTCGATTTTGCAAATGCAAAATTTCTCAAAACACGTGGCGTAATTGCTATTGGCCGACAAGGGTCGGAGAGAGAAAGGATGACTGTGACGTGGGGTAAGCATCAGCAGGAAGAGAATGCAAAAGAGCCACGTATGAGAGAGAATATAGAAAGAGAGGAAAAAGGACATCCCACGTGCCGGGTCACGTTGTCGGCTGTGGTCAAAATGCCGGTGCCAGTCATTGTACGTGGTTGTGGTATGCCTAATATATTCAAATCCTCAAAAAACAACCCATTTTATGATTTTTTTTTGTGTGTGTGAAAGTTTGAATGATTTGATCCAGTTTCTAACAATGCAAGACGAAAGTAAAATTTACAAACATCTCCCAATCGTGCGTTTGTTTATAGTGTCGGTTGTAATCCTTGGTTTTAATTACCGAATAATAAAAAGCTTCCACCAACTGTTAATAAAAAATAAAAAAATAATAATAATATAAAACTCTTATATATTATAATTTTTAAAATAATATTTTTTATTTTAATTATTTTTTTCAACGCCTTATATGTCATTGTTATCTTTAACAGTTTGAAGTAATTCAACAAGTTCAAATTCTGAGTTCTACCATTTGATTTAATCCTTGATCGATTGGGACTTGGAACGGCTACAAGTCCAACGATCTCTCGTTTGGCCATTTCTTTCCTTTTGCAAGGTAGTCTTCGCGACTTATCTCCTTTATTATGTCCTTATTGTTTCTTGTGTCAGGCATCTAATAAATACACTTTAACATTCAAACACCTTGTCTCTCTCTCTCTATCTCCTGCTCGTAAGTTCACGCGCTTGTCGTACATTTGTGGAAATAAATGGGGATAAAAAAATAATGTTGAGGAAGTTAGGAAATATGTGTTGTCTCTAATTAAATTTTTTTTAGTTCATTTTGTCTTTCTTAAATTAATATACAATGAGAAGGAAAAAAAAAAAAAAGAACAAAAACATAAATATGGAAAACGAAATTCTTTGTTTTGAACTACACTCTAGAACCCATTTATGCTCTACGTAAATATTTCTCATGATTTTTCTTTTTTTTTTTTTTCATGATTACCAAGCTTCGTAGAAAATATTATCAATTAGCTAGAGATAATTGGCTCCTTATTCAACACATCTAGCACTCTTTTGAGTGCATATTTATTGAAGCACCAATTATAAGTTCTCATTCAAATAATTAAATATGGTACAATAAACAACCTTGTTATAAAAGTATTATCTCATTACATAGGTACGTTAGAAATGTGTATGTATGTCATACCGTTATAGTACAAGGAAAGAATGCCATGTACTCAAGAAGTCTTTTAATATTTTATCTCGTGAGAAAGCAATATTATTTAGTTATTAACCTAGGGTTCTGTGGGATTAATAAAATGTAAAACTATAAATAAAAAATAATTCTTTTTTATAAAATGAGGAAAAAAAAAAAAGGAGAGAAACCAAACTGAGTCTCCAAAGAAGGCTAGAGTATGAGCTTGGCAAGAACGACTCGCAAGTAATGTTTCCATACAAGAAGGCACCTTTTGGACCTCTGATTGGAAGGTTGTTTTTGTCAACCCGCTTTATAAAGTGATAATAGCAAGTCCAATTCAAACTTTGTGACTTCATGCTCTCTCTCTCTCTCTCCCTCTCTCCCTCTCTCTCTCTCTCCATCCAATATATAATAACTCTCTAGCCACATGTAGAGGAACAACAATAACAGTCTTGAGACGAAAACACACTTGAGATGTACCTTAGCTAGACCACCACAGGCTTCCCTGTCAAAAAGCCTTCTTTTTCTTCCTCTTCTCTCTTCTTTTTCTTCTTCATTTTTCTTCCATGTCTGATCATGAGCCAGCTTATAAAGACCTTTACTACCATGATCGGCTTTTCCAAGTCGATCAAGCTCATTTCACAACTTCCCCAAAGCTTTCTACTTCCAATATGTCTTCATCAGGTTCAGCAGCTTATTATAATAACAACAATAATCTACAAGGTTTTGACGAGATTCCCACTAATTCATACATGAGTTTCACCGAGTGTTTACAAGGATCATCCATGGACTACAATTCCGTAATCACAAGTACGGCTTTCGGTTTGTCTCCTTCATCTTCTGAGGTGTTTTCGTCGATTAATGAAGGTAACCAAAAGCGTTTTGATCATCCTCTTAGTCTTGGAGATTTGGGTGGTAATAGTAGCAGCGATCAGAATCGGTTGACCCCGCGTGATCACTCGAATTCGATCTCGTCCTCTTCGACCGAGGCTGGTGCAGAAGAGGATTCACCAGGGAAGAAAGATGGGAAACAAAAAGGATCATTAGAAGATATTGGAGAAGACGACTCTAAGAAATTGTAAGTTGAACCAAGCCCCCCTTTTTCTCTTTTTTTCTTTTTTCTTTTTTGAAACATTAATTTCGTTCTTAGCTATTAATTATAGATGAATAATTTCTCTTTGTTTTGGAGTTATTATGACATTAATATGAAGGGAATGATCAACAGGAGTAAAGCAAAGAAGAAAGGAGATAAAAAGCAAAAGGAGCCACGATTTGCTTTCATGACCAAGAGTGAGATTGATCATCTTGAAGATGGATATAGATGGAGAAAATATGGACAGAAAGCTGTGAAAAACAGCCCCTACCCAAGGTTTGGTTCAAGAAAATCAATGTTTCGTTTTAATTAGTCAGGAAATTAGATTAAAGTGTGGATTATTAATCTAGGGTTTTCATCAAATGGTCCTTAATTTGGCTTCTTTACTATATTAACACTAATTAAAAGTGATGTAGAAAAAGAAATAATATTTAATTAAAGCCACGGTGTGGTAGTTGCATGTAAACAAGACCCCAGAGTAATTTTCCTTTTATTTCTTTCAACGTGCAACTTTATGCAAGCAAAATCAACTGGTTTGAACAAATATCAAGAAAACCATATTATTTGTCCCCAAGATTCCAACTTTTCGTCTCAAGTACATTTTCTCCGAACGAAACAGTTTCATATACACCCACTTTAATTGTCGTTTCTAACTTGGTCTATATGTATACATTATATCTAGTCAAAAAATTATATACATATGTGTCTTATATATTTGCATATGATGCATGAAAAACTTAGCCGTACTAGCCATCATTTGATGTTGTGCGCGCAGAAGCTACTACCGTTGCACCACTCAAAAATGCGGCGTCAAGAAACGCGTGGAGAGATCTTTTCAGGATCCGTCAATAGTCATAACGACGTACGAAGGCCAGCACAACCACCCGATCCCGTCCGCACTAAGAGGAAATGCTGCTGCAGCCGCCGCCGCTGCCGCCATGTTCCCACCTTCCATGCTAGGGCCGACATCAACGATGCTGGCCAGTGGAGGTGGAGGACTGTTCTCTCAGGAATTTATGTTCCAAATGCCTCATCAATTTCCGTACAACAACATCATCATGAGTAGTACTAATAACCAAGGTGGATCACCATCACCAGCTGGGATATTATCTCAACATCTTTATGGACAGAACACAAATTCTCGTGATTATAACAATAACAATAACAATAATAATACTAAGCTGTACTACGATGATCATCATGGTGATGACTTTGGACTTTTGCAGGATATGGTTCCTTCCATGTTCCTCAAACAAGAGCGCCAATGAGTATTGAGTGATACTTCTTGTGCGGTGGATATATATATATATATATATATATATATATATATATATAGAGAGAGAGAGAGAGAGAGAGAGAGAGAGAGAGATGACTTCCTATTATAAATGATTGTATTTCTTTCCCTTTGGTAAATATACTTACTCGCTTAGCTTCATTATCATCATCATGGATTTTTCCTGAGCTTTTGACACTTCGTTAAATGTTTAGACATATATACACGAGTAAACATTTCGTTCATCGTTAATGTTGTCTTGGGTCATTCAATTTATCCTACTTACACACTCTTTTGCTGTTCTTCGGTTTTTCTTTTCCACCGATGCATGAGGCCCCTATTTTTTTTTAGACAGGGACTCTCTTAAAATGTTTGATCCTTTTATAAGAGGTTTTCTTTTCTTTGCTCTTCACTTTTGTGGGTTGATGTATTTCCTTTTTCAAAGTATTTTGTTTCTTTTTCTTTCTATTCAATAAAGTTTATGTGTGGTAGCTTAGTCGGCATTACAGGGTCTTTAATATCAACCTAGTTGAGATGTGTTAAAAGTTCTTGATTATACTATAACAAGAACTTCTACTGCTTTATTTATATATATATATATATAACCTTTCATATGCATGATTTTATCTTGCACTGCTTATTTAGATTCCATTTATGTTGTTATTGATCATTTAGATTGTTTTTTAAAGGCTTTCGCTAATATATATATATATATACACTAGCTCCTTGAACGACTAGCTATAAGGTAATTAAAAGTATGCTTGGCAATGCTATTAGAACCAAAAGTTAGAATGAGTTTATTGTAACATATAAGAGTTTTATCCTGTAGCATGTGAAAGTTTTACAAGAACAACATTTGTTGATGCTTACCAATGGGTGGCGGTAGATTAACATCACGTGCAGTTGCACATGGTGTTCAGATGGCTCTTCCCTGCTCGCCTCGGCCTGCTTGGATGTGCCTACAACAAGAGGAGGGACGCTTCGGAGGTAAAGGGGTACACCAATATAGTACCGGATAAAGGCTCTCCAACGCTCAAGGCAGGTGCTGTTTGATAGAGTGTGGGAGCTAGGTAGTTGGGAAGGAACACGTTGGCCTCAAGCTGTAGTAAATGCGCTCTATTTATAGGCCATCACTTGAACTGGGTGTTAGGTGAGTTTGACCCACAACCTACGTGTCCTATCAAGGTCTATCAAAAGGTAGGTGACATGTGTCATGGTCTTTGATAGTAGATTGGCCTCCATCTGACAACAGAAATGAGGCCATATGTCAACCTTTTATGGCGAGTGGCTGCTTAGTTGTAGGCTCTGACAACCCAACCCAAGCACGTGTCATTCCTGAGGAGGCAAGGACTTGCGTCGTAGCCAGCGGGAGCCTTTTAGAGTAACTCAGAAGGTAGGGCCAAGGTCAAGAGGTTGTGGATTATCTTGCCGATGACTTTTGCCAAGTAAAGTAGCCGAACTATCAGGGAGGTGTTCCTCTAGGATGGCACTAAACACACCCCCAATAGTAGCCCCTTAGTGCACCTACTTGGTGCTTGACCAGGTGGACTATGCTGAAAGGGTGTGATCGGCTTAGGTTGGACTTCAGGCTATGTCTTGAGGCGATAGAAGTTGAAGGGCCATGCGGTCAAGCTTAGTGGGACACGTATCAACATGCGATTGGATGCTCCCTTGATGGGCGTAATCATTGCGTCTCTTCAATTTCCAAGCCCGAGTTTTGTGCCTAAGCTTCAGTTATAAATACAAGTTAATCGTCGGTTGTGCTAGTGTGTTGAGCACATTTGGACTTCAAAACCTTTGAGTTTTAGCTACCGAGTAGTAGGTTATGACATGAGAACTTAATATTTTGTCCTAGCAACTACAAACCGAGCTAGTAATTATCCCAAAGTGAATATATAAAAATGAATGACTTGAGTGACTCCTAGAACAATATAGCCGTTTCCTGGTCAGACAGTAGTATTGAGACCGACCAATCGACAACTGACGAGGTTGATTTTGAAGGGCTTTTGCCTAGTTAGGATGGCGAGGCTCGACTAGCTAAGATCCTTAGCCTTAGTGTTGGGACACTACTAGAGAAGGAGTTCTTGGACATGATTGATAGAAGGCTCCCGGTTAGGCCATGGAAGGGCAAAGGCCTATACAATGGGGTAGCCACCTCAAGCAATCTCAAGTTATAACCCAAGAAAATGCCAGGTTGGAGGCAGCTGTCGACATATCGAGCACCTCAGGCCGAGGAGCTAGGGCTTCTACTCCTGTCACGAGCAAAGTAACCGTCAACACCTTGGTGGTGGAGGTCCAACCAGCCGAGGATGCAAAAGTCAAAGACGAGGAGGAAAGGCCCGTCATGACTAGAGTTTGGGGGATGATCACCTAAGGAGGGCTCAACCTGGCCAAGTTTCCATGGCAGGATATATGTCAGCTTAACGCCAGACCGACTTGAGGCTCTACATTGGGAGGACCAAATTCCTAACAACATTGCACTTGTTTTGCCCAACGAGGGGGACTCGCTGTTGAACCCATCGGAGGGTCATATCACACTGTACACTAAATTCTTCCAAGCAAGACTCTGCCTTCTTCTCCACCCTTTCCTCTGGTGAGCATTAAATGATTTAAATGTGTACCCTGCCCAGCTAAACCTAAATTGTTATCATTCACTGATCGGAATGTATGTCCTTTAAATGTAATACTATGTGACCAAGATGTCGTGAGAGGCCTTCAAGCAAGTTTATAAAATGAAATGGCTTCTTTAGTAGTCGGGTTGGTACTACTTCACTGGCTTCAAGAAGGACTTTATTTTTCAAAACCTTGACTCAGACAAACTCTAGAAGTTCAAGTGGTTCTTTGTGGGGGAAGATTACGCATCCCGAGCTAATGAAGTGGTGCCCAAAGACCAAGAAGTTCTGAGGCAATTTGAGCAAAGGCACATTTGGTTGAAAATACCATGGGCACCGAGCAAGGTCATCACAACAGTGGATGAATTATATTTAAAGCTTGAATTGTTTTGGCAACAATCCTTCTTGCTTTGGAAGACCAACCTCGCCCATTATGGTTGGTTTAGGGGGTTTAGCTCAACCAACACCAGTCATGACATCCACTGGGTGAGCAAGTGACGATTACAAGGCGCAACGTCGAGGATATCTTAAGACCAAGCACCTATTGATCCTAGCGATCAACGGGGGAGCCATTATCGTCTAATTCCAAGGACTCTTTAGGTGGCTTCCTCGGCTTGGGATAGCCCATTGCCGACGAAGACCTGACGTGATAAGGCAACTCTATCCATCAGGCCAACTCTAGATCGGGGATACGCCTTGAGTTTTTTTTTTTTTTTTTGGCTTTTGTCGAGCTTGTCTTGACTTAAACCTTCTTCTTGTAGAAATGTCTTCATGGTAGATGTCAAGGCAAGAGAGGCAGAGGATGATAGAGAACCTCAGTCAATCTAAAGGGAAAGAGGTTACCAGGTAGAAGAGAAAGAGAGCGCAGGAACCTGAGTGCCCTTCCACCACCTAATAGCCAACCACCCAGCCACTACCAGTGAGATCAAATGGCTCATCGAGCCGTGGGGTCCATCCCTTGCTTGCTGTAGTTGTTGTCTCAGCATCACCAACCAAGCCACCGAGAAGGAGTCATGCATCACATCGCTTGATGGTTGAGACCATTGGGAAGAGTTCTTTGAGACGGTCTAGGAAAAGACGTTCTTGGAGTGCTTCTGCTAGGCCTTCAGGCACACAGTGAAGATACGTCTGGTTTAAGTCTCGAGCTTCTCGTTACTTGCTTTTTTCTTATCTCTGATCATTTGCTCCTACAAGCTTGCTTATACATGAAGATGGCCAACTTTATTACCAAGTGCACCTTTCATTTTGAGTAAAGAAGGGCCAAAAGGGCAGATGAAAAGAAAGACCAGGTAGAGAAAATGCTCGAGGAAAAGGAGGCCAAGCTCTCTCGAGCAAAGGCTGATGTAACCTAGGCTAAAGACGAGGTGAGAAAGGCTAGGGAGGAAACCAGCAAAGTGCGAGCCAAGGCAAAGCAGGCTCGAGCTGTTTTTCAAGCTACTCGAGACAACCATGAGTAGTTTTTAAGGGAGGAACTACCCGACAAGCTGGCCCAGGCAGTGGAAGATTTTAAGGCATCCACTAATTATGCGAACAACTATTACCTCAAATTAGTGGATGTAATGGATTGGTCGCTAGTTGTCGAGCCCAAGGCGGGCAAAGATGACGAGCAAGTCACGCTCCAAGCTTCCAAAGGGCAAGACATTGTGGTAGACCTTGACGTCAAGAACGACGACACCGAGAATGGTGATGCCAGAGCCAGGGCCCAGGTTGAAGACATTTTGTACTTTCTTTGCATTTTTTCTTTTTCCTTATCTAGGTTTGGGAGGTGCCCGGTCATTTGTACTTCTGCCAGACTTAAAATTTTGATGAAATTTTCTTTCTTTCTTTTTTTCAAGTTCAGTGATTCTCAAATTATACATAGATTTTTCCCGTTCAATGTCCCTTGGTTATTTTGATTTTTGATTTTTTTTTCCAAAGTTCATTGTTTCTCGGGTTACTATCTTTTGTTTGGCTGAGCAGGAAAGACATCCACTTCTTGAACCCAATTTTTGGACACCCTTGTTTGGCATGTCTAATTCAGGTTGTCCGTAACAGTGTGTAGTACCATGTAGTCCTCCTTAGACTTGTCTAAGTTCTTTAGAACTTTTACAAGTCTAAATGTGGTTAAGAGTTGATGAAACGCTCGTTATTTTAATGGGTATAATTTTTGTAAAATTTAATGAATAAAATGTTACTTTAGAACTTTTTACCAAATCTCCGTAAAAAACATTCAAAATTTACCTATCATCCACCTCTACCAACCTTGTCCCGCTACATTAATGCTCAATTAAGTAGCCTTCTTCTCATTTAGAGACATAAAATTAATTCACCTCAACTACTTACAGGCATAGAATTAATTCACCTCAACTACTAGGAGATATTGATATATTTTCTCAACCACCTTTTTAATGCTTCCTTCATCTTCTTCCACAAATTGCCCTAGTTACTCCCTCAATTATGTTGGCATTATTTGCTAAAAGTCTCCATAGGAGACATGATAATATTTTCTTTTAATGTTCATTTATTTCTTCCTACAACTTTTCCCATAAACCTATAATTATCTCCCGCTCCTCAATTATTTTGATGCCTATTTATTCAACCATCACCACTTCCTTCTCTCGTTTCTTATTCTCTCCTTTCTCACTTCAATTTCTAACTAAAGACACAAGGCATAAAGCTCTCTTTATAGCCAAGTAACTATAATTCCCAGCTATGTTTGAAGCCGCTTTGGAGTCAATTCAAGCTTGATTTTTAACCTAAACTTTGGTGTTTTTTAAAGGAGTTTTGAGGTAGGTTTTCTTTAATTCAAACTTGGCTTTAGTATGTATTTTCTCCATATTTAATGCATGTTTTCCTCATTATTTGCAAGAAAGGCTAGAGATATGGTTTGATGATGATTTTAGTATAAAACTCATAAGAATATATTTATTATGAAGCATGCTGCCTATTTTGGAATGGTTTTGGAATTTTGAATAAGAATAATATGCTTTAGGTTTAAGAAAAACTTAACATTCTATAAACCTTGTATTATCTCTATAGGCAGTAGCTCTTTCTTGAAATTATAGGATTAGATGAAAATGAATTTTATAAATTGGTTTACATATTTTAAAGTAGACATTCTAAGCTTTCCAACGAACTATCATGAGCCTAAATCAGAGTTATATTTTATTTTCTATAAATTTTTCAATTCTCGGGTTGGAAACTAGTGAACCTATCAGTGGCAGTATACCACCCGTCGACCTTAAGTAAACCACCCAATAACCCATGTGCTAATTGTAGATAGTAAACCCAACTTTGCTCACCTTCTAATCCCGGAATGTCATACAACTTTTCCAAAACCATCCTATTAGAGACTAAAGTATATAGATTTACACTTAATTCATTTATGGATGTGGTTATATGTTGTGCTTTAGTTTTAATTGTATTTATGCATGACTTAGGATTAAAGGTGTGTGGACCTAACATTAATTAATTCTAAGATTAAAAGATTGTTGAGAAGCTTAAAAGATAGGGATTCTATTACTCATCTTTTGTAAGGTTTTTATGGAATTAAAATTGATTGTTTTACCATAAGATATATGTATTTATGTTGAACTGCTATTATATGAGAATCACATATGAAACTATGACATGAACTCGCCCTGTATTGATTAGCGACGAACATAATGAATTAATATATGTTGTTATAAGTTGGAAAGCATGGTTAGGAAAATTGATTCTATAAATAATGATGGAACATTGAGAAATGGTGAGGCATGAAGAGGGCGGCGGTTACGTTCTTAGACACGATTACCCTAAAAGGTAAAATAGGGGGAAGGTGATGACGCTTCCTTGGGTCGAAAGTCCCAGAACACACTGTACAGGAATTGACTTGGTGAGGACTCGAGGCTTGATGTCCCCTCACCGGAATACCCTCGAAATGTTTGGAGGGTAGCCAAGCACGCCCATTTGGGTTTCGATAAGTGGAGTGTTACTTTATGTAATGTGAATACCTAGGAATAATGATGAATTGTAATATTTGTATATATGTATAAGTGTGAAACTTGGTAATGGTAAACTATGGTATCCACGAGATATGATCATAATAAACCTTATAATCTGGTATATGATGTAAATTAACTAACCATACAGTTTTATTGTGGTAATGAATAAAACCTTAAGGTGAGTAATGGTTTTTCCTACTGAGCATGTTGTCGCTCATTCCCTTATATTTTCCTCTTTTTAGGACTTATTAAGTGTGACATGATTACAAGAAAAATTGTTAAGGAAGCTATGTAATTATATTACGTTGGGATGGCTTTGAATGCAAAGCATGATCTTCATAATAATGTATGCATCGATTGTTACTTTCTGTAACTATGTTAAGACTTGTTGAAGGTTGAAATGATGATGATGACAGTTATATATTATTAAAATTTAAGGTGCTACATTAAACTATGGTTTATTTATTTGTTTATGTTTTATTTTTATTTTGAGAGTTTCTATTTAAGTCCCAAGCAAATTAATTTGATGTTTTATCTTTATTTTCTAATCTTTATTTTATTTAATAAAAACTGTTAACCCCCATTTAGGGGCGTTACAGAAATTTTGGTATCAGAGCCAAAGTTCGGTTAACCTAGGGAGTGTAGCACCACTTTGTAAATTTGTTTTTAAGATTTTTTTGAAGTTGAATTTTTATTGTCATCATCAGAATGAACCTTCAAATTAATTTATACAGTCTAGAAGGAAAGTATTAATAATCATGAGGGAATGATACGTATATGGAATAGGTTTATAAGTAGAATGTTTATGTGAGATTCGTATTATATTAGGATCTATAAGCATATCTAATTCATATAGAGTGATGAGAAATTTATGTCAATGCGAGGATTTAGGAACCTTTTAATCTCATGAAAAGTAATAAGAAATATAAGGTTTGATTTGTTAATTTCAAAGTTTGGCATTGATGTGTCAAATTTTTCGTAATTGATTCAGATCTAAGTAGTGATTATGTGTGGATTCGATTGTCAATAACTTTCCTTGAAAGTTTTGTTTACTTGAAGAATATGAGATAAGTTAGGAATTCATGGTATTGAATCTTGAGTGAAATAAATGTTAGATTTTTAGTCTGATGAGACTGTGTAAAGACAAAGAATGTATAAATTTTAAGGTTGGAATATTTTGCTGCATACATTATGCTTAAGTCGTAACATCAAAAGCCTTTGTTCATTGATATGGTCTATGTTGGAAGACGTAAATCATATTGATTTTAAGGTTGGTCACATTCTAAACCCTTGGTAGTAATGATGATGAGTCCATTGATAGATGTTAAGTATTAAGGATAACATATGAGTGAATGCATTGTTCAATAAGGCTTTGATTTAAACAAATTATTTGAATTACTTGATGATTATGTTATGGAATGATTTAAATACCATTTAGGAAGATCCCTGATTGTCGTGAAATTAGATTTGTTATTCATAGTTATTTTTATTTTTAGTGGACTTTGAAATGGGCATAAGATCTATATGAATTAGTTTTTAATTTTATGTTTGTTATTTAACTCGTTTTAAATATGTGAAGGTCCAAAACTATCTGACCCATTTCAACTTTGAACATTTGGGCCTAGTCCAAATCCTAAATCAGTTTGACTCACACTGTCTCTCCCACATGGCCTTTATATGTGTCATCTATAGTGGTTTAATCATTGTTTACATATACGTCTACTGTGCATGGGAGCTTATTTCTCTGAGCTCACACACTCTCTCTTAGTTGTTATTCTCTCTCTGGATCGTAAATCTTCTTTCTCTCTAGAACTCCTTCCCGTCTAAAAGAAAAAGAAATTCTAAGATTCTGCAATTTATTAGTCTCAATTTTTTCTTTCTATTTACTCTTCTTTCATTTTATCATGGACCCAAAGTACCAACACCTGAGAAAGTATTTTCCATCACTCTCCCAAAAGATTCTCAGAAAGAAATACAAGGCCAGGATCACTCGGTTGTGGATTCTTATGCATTTTGGCATCCCTTGTGATGTGAGAATGTTGATAGAGGGGAAGGTCTGCCTGAATGACTTCAATCAAGATGCTGGTTTACCAGGAACAGGTACCAATTGTAGTGCAATGAAAAGAAGAGCTCGTGCTATCGCAGTAACGTGCAGTAAATGTAGAAGATAAAATTGTAACGGTAAATGTTCTTACCTGGTTATATGTCTACGAATAGAGAGGATAAAATAAGGTTTTGTAAGGATGGAATTTTAAAGGAGAACTTGGATAGCATCCATCCTCCTCTTCATGGTCACCCTAGTGGATATGTTCAATGAGCTATTTTTAAACTCTGGCCTAAATTCCATGCAAAAAGACAACGCCTCAAAAATATGGTATTTCTAGATCCTGTTTGCGAAGCCATAAGAAAACTGAATGAGGAATAAATCATTGCTTTATAAAGGTTGTTTAGTCTTTGCTTGCTTGAAATTGTTTTAGTTAATGTTCAACAGTTTGTTTTTTTCTTTTACTCAGAATATTTGTCTTCATGTTTGAAATAATTGTGATTATTAGATTTATACAGTAAGTTTTAATATCTCATTTAATTTATGGTTTTCTTGAACATATATATAATAAATATTTTATCTCATCAGACATGTCACATACGGTACAATAACATGTTTGAATTTTGAAAACTTATCTTGATATTCTAAGATTTGTGTCTCAAATTTTAAAAGTTCTACAGTATTTGTCATTTATATTAAATTTCTAAACTCGATGTATATTTGTTAAAAGGTCTACAGTTGTGTCAAGAGGGTCTTTTGTCAAACCATTCTCAATTGTCAAAAGTTATGCAATTAGAGTCTAATCTTTTTCATAGAGTAAATCAGATTTTCTATAAACTATCAATCACCTTATCTTACTTTCTTACCCATATAAGATTTTGTTTAAATCTTTGGATTACCTTGTCATTTCCTACTCGTCTATTTCTTTAGTCCTTTTTAAGCATTCTTCATCCTTAAAACCTCATGTTGAACCCGAACTCTAAGTGAAATAGACATAAACAATCACTTATATAAACCAAGTATGTCTACCTCCCAGTCCATCAAGAAACTAAAGAATGTCTGTGTCTTTTGTGGTTCCAGTCTTGGAAAAGATAAAGCCCATGTAGAAGCTGCAAAACACTTAGGGCAAGTCCTAGCATGCAAGAAGATTAACATAATCTATGGGGGTGGTAGTATGAAAATGATGGAAAATATGATGCTAGCAGCTAAGTCTAGTGATGCTACAGCTGTAGGGATTTGGTCTCATATTCTAGCTGAAGGAAACCTTTGTAAGGAAACCATAGGTAAGGAAAAAGGAGTCAAGAGTATCCCTAGAAATTTTAAAGCCATAATCAATAATTTTAATGCTTTTATAGGATTACCTGATGGTCTAGGTACTCTTGAGGAAATATTTGTAGTTGTTTGTGAGCAATTATTAGGCTTTCATTCCAAACCCTTAGGACTACTTAATGTAAATGGTTTTTATGATGGTTTTTTGAAATTTCTAGATTATGTTGTGGAAGAAAACATCATTGCAGAATCAGAGAGACAAATCTTTGTTATTGCTTCAATAGTTGAGGAATTGCTAGATAAGATGCAAATCATCCATCCAGAATATGACATTGCAACATCCAGGCTTGAATGAGAATAGGAATGCTAGGAGCGGCCAATTGATTTAAATCTCAGTCTGTAATCTTTTGGTTTTAATCATGGCATGTAGGCATTTGTGTCCAAATTTCGTGTGTCATGAATAATCGTTTACCTTACATTTTGCATTTCTTGTGGTATGCCGTTAAAAACTTTTAGATTCAGTAAGCCTAATGCTAGGATGGCTGGATACGGAGTACTTAATACTCTCAAAACGCATCCTACTTAAGGTTTAATCTTTTGTTTATCGATGTTTTTGTATTTTCTAAACATACATGATATGGATAGCTGGTATATGGAGTGCCTTGTACTCTCGAAACGTATCCATATCATGTTTGTAATGTGTAATATTCTGTTAATATTATGTGAAAGTACCAAAGTCAGTTGTGGGGAGATTCTATAAGAAATATGAGTATATTATGTGGGTTGAATATTTGTGTCACGAAGATAGCTGTTTAATGAAGAATTTGTCGGGTTTGTCTACAATTATGAGATTCCATCTAATATCTCTATGAATAAGTTTAACGTATGGTTTTGAATAAAAGTGTTTGTGTTATATATTTTATGATTATGTTTTAGTTTATTAGGTGGAATATGAAGTTAATCATTCTTGACTTTTCTTTGCTCAAAAAGGAAAAATAATTCAAAGATGAAGTATGTAGAATTTCTCGAGCAATCTCCTTAAGTGTAATTGTAAATCACAGTCCAAAGATAGTGAAGGACTGGAAAATAGTATAATCAGCATGTGTGTTTTTGAAACAAGTCAGAAATACTATTATTGAAGTATTTAGTATTTAGGGTAAGGTCAATACTCTAAGCTAATGAAGGGAGATACAATAACTTACATTTGGGGACAAACAACATTGGCGATTTAGAGTCGGAAGTAGAATCATTATGGAATTGTGATTTCTACTAGTATAGTTAGATTTGAAATTTTGGGGACAAAATTTATTTAAGGGGGGTAGAGCTGAAACGTCCTTTATTTTAATGGGTATGATTTTTGTAAAATTTAATGAATAAAATGTCACTTTAAAACTTCTTACCAAGTCTCTGAAAGAAACATTCAAAATTTACCTTTCACCCACCTCTACCAACCTTGTCCCGCTACATTAATGCTCAATTAAGTAGCCTCATTCTCATTGGAGACATAAAATTACATCACCTCAACTACTTACAGGCATAGAATTAATTCACCTAAACTACCAGGAGACATTGATATATTTTCTCAACCACCTTTTTAATGCTTCCTTCATCTTCTTCCACAACTTACCCCATTTGCCCCCTCAATTATGTTGGCATTATTTGCTAAAAGTCTCCATGGGAGACATGATAATATTTTCTTTTAATGCTTATTTATTTCATCCTACAACTTTCCCCATAAACCTACAATTATCTCCCGCTCCTCAATTATTTTGATGCCTATTTATTCAACCATCACCACTTCCTTCTCTAGTTTCTTATTCTCTCCTTTCTCACTTCAATTTCTAACTAAAGACACAAGGCATAAAGCTCTCTTTATAGCCAAGTAACTATAATTCCTAGCCATGTTTGAAGCCGCTTTGGAGTCAATTTAAGCTTGATTTTTAACCCGAACTTTGGTGTTTTTCAAAGAAGTTCTGAGGTAGGTTTTCTTTAATTCAAACTTGGCTTTAGTATGTATTTTCTCCATATTTAATGCATGTTTTCCTTATTATTTATAAGAAAGACTAGAGATATGGTTTGATGATGATTTTGGTATAAAACTCATAAGAATATATTTATTATGATGCATGCTGCCTATTTTGGAATGGTTTTGGAATTTTGAATAAGAATAATATGCTTTAGGTTGAAGAAAAACTTAACATTCCATAAACCTTGTATTATCTCTATGGGCAGTAGCTCTTTCTGGAAATTCTGGGATTAGATGAAAATAAATTTTGTAAATTGGTTTACATATTTTAAAAGTAGACATTCTAAGCTTTCCAACGAACTATCATGAGCTTAAATTAGAGTTATAGTTTATTTTTTATAAATTTTTCAATTCTCGGGTTGGAAACTAGTGAACCTATTAGTGGCAGTATACCACCCGTCTACCTTAAGTAAACCACCCAATAACCCATGTGCTAATTGCAGATAGTAAACCCAACTTTGCTCACCTTCTAATCCCTGAATGTCTTACAACCTTTCCAAAACCATCCTAAGTGATTTATGAATCTTATTAGAGACTAAAGTATATAGATTTACACTTAATTCATTTATGGATATGGTTATATGTTGTACTTTAGTTTTAATTGTCTTCATGCATGACTTAGGATCAAAGGTGTGTGAAGCTAACGTTAATTAATTCCAAGATTAAAAGATTGTTGAGAAGCTTGAAAGGTAGGAATTCTATTACTCATCTTTTGTAAGGTTTTTATGGAATTAAAATTGATTGTTTTACTACAAGATATATGTATCTATGTTGAACTGCTATTATATGAGAATCACAAATGAAACTATGACATGAACTCGCCCTATATTGATTAGCGAGGAAAATAATGAATTAACATATGTTGTTATAAGTTGGAAAGCATGGTTAGGAAAATTGATTCTATAAATAACGATGGAACATTGAGAAATGGTGAGACGTGAAAAGGGCGACGGTTACGTCCTTGGACACGATTACCCTAAAAGGTAAAATAAGGGGAAGGTGATGACACTACCTTGGGTCAAAAGTCCCAAAACACACTGTACAGGAATCGACTTGGTGAGGACTCGGGGCTTGATGTCCCCTCATTGAAATACCCTCGAAATGTTTGGAGGGTGGCCAAGCACGCCCATTTGGGTTTCAATAAGTGGAGTGTTACTTTATGTAATATGAATACCTAGGAATAATGATGAATTGTAATATTTGTATATATGTATAAATGTGAAACTTGCTAATGGTGAACTATAGTATCCACGAGATATGATCATAATAAACCTCATAATCTGGTATATGATGTAAATTAACTAACCATGCAGTTTTAATATGGTAATGAATAAAATCTTAAGGTGAGTAATGATTTTTCCTACTGAGCATGTTGTCGCTCATTCCCTTATATTTTCCTCTTTTCAGGACTTATTAAGTGTGAGATGATTACAAGAAAAATAGTTGAGGAAGCTATGTAATTATATTATGTTGGGATGGCTTCGAATGCAAAGCATGATCTTCATAATAATGAAAGCATCGAATGTTACTTTCTGTGACTGTATTAAGATTTGTTGAGGGTTGAAATGATGATGATGACAGTTGTATATTATTAAAATTTAAGGTGCTACATTAAACTGTGGTTTATTTATTTGTTTATGTTTTATTTTTATTTTGAGAGTTTCTATTTAAGTCCCAAGCAAAGTACTTTGATGTTTTATCTTTATTTTTTGATTTTCATTTTATTTATTTAAAAACTGTTAACCCCCATATAGGGGCGTTACATATACACATAAAATTAATATTTCTTTTCATGAAATCATCTAATACCATAATACATCATTCATACTTGTCTACTCTAGAAATACTAACACAAAAATAGATTTTAACAACTTTTAAAATATGCAAGCAAAACTATAAGAGTGAAACCTGCCTGACCATTTAGGATTCACAATTCAATAATTCACATTTTTCACACAATTAAAACACAAAACTTTGCAGGGACCAAGTTAACATATATATACACTACCCTAATTTTTCTTTGGCCCTGAAAATTTCATTTAGCAATTAAAACAAGTCACATAATTCACAACATGAAATTTGCCAGCATACTTAGAACTATAAGCAACCCTAAATAAAATCTATGTAATAAATTTTATATACCATAAAATAATTTAATACAAATTAAACATATAATAGACACAAAACTACAACATATCCAAAATTTAACTACAACATATCTAAAATTTAATAATAATCAAACATATAATAGACACATAAAACTACAACATATCCAAAATTTAAATTCAAATGAATTCAAAACAATTGAAAACATGCATTTGAACTCCGGAGTAAAATTAACTTTAAATACATAAGGCAGCGAACACCATTAGATCACCATCTTAAAATAAATAAAATAAAATTGCTATGACCCTAAAATTTTTATGACTATCCATAGACATATAGATACAATTCGACAAAAAGTTTCGTTGTCAAATAAATTCGTTTAGCCATAATAAAAAGTCACATAAACATGAAGTCCAAAATTTACTAGTTTAACAGCAATAAAGACCTATCCTGAAGAAATTTCAATAACACATAAAATAACCATCAAAATACTATGAAACTTTCCATATCATAACCTAACATGTACATGAATATTTCTACAAAATTTCATAAGAATCAAGGTTCGTTTGCCCTATGAACATAGACTGCATTTTTACAAAATTTTACCAATCAGCATTAATGTGATCATGAGTGGCAGAGAATGAAATTTTAATATCTTAGCATAGAAAAGTCTAAATGACATGAAACTTTAAGGAGCATTACTTAAAGTGTACATAAACATCATATTAAAATTTCATAGCAAATGGCCATCTATAGATAATG
Organism: Artocarpus hirsutus; assembly: GCA_946598075.1. Classification (NCBI taxonomy): domain Eukaryota; kingdom Viridiplantae; phylum Streptophyta; class Magnoliopsida; order Rosales; family Moraceae; genus Artocarpus; species Artocarpus hirsutus. The sequence goes on from CAMOHE010053854.1 coordinate 26,799, forward strand.
TTATGGGAGATGAAATTGAAGAGGAAATACAATTATAGAATAAACCAAGAATTAATTCTTACCTCAATATGGTCCTTCTCTTGTTTTTCTTTGAATTCACCAAAAAGAAGACTCAATATTTCTTTCAAGTCTTTGTAGCAACAAAAATAATAAGGGAGAGAAGAAGAAGAAGAGAACATAGGAGAGAAAGGTAGAGAAACTATGCGAATTTTGTGAGAGAGAAAAATATACGTGAAAGGAGACGATCAAATAAGGGAGGATGACTTTCTCTATTGGCAGGATTTTTTTTAACAAAAAGGTGGAGTGATTCATGGGAGATAAAGATAATTTGGGAAAGTCAAAGTTTTGCTCTACTTGCCTAATTTTAAATGTCAAAAGAGGAAACCTTATCATGAAAATCAATCGTCACAATAAAAGCCAATTTTCCCCTTATAAAGAATAAGGAAAGGGTAATTATAGGCCAATCAGTCAAAAATTACACTCCATTAATTTACAATCATCAATGTCACCTTTTTAAGAAATTTTATACTGATTGCTCATCAGCAGCCTTCAGCCTACCAATTACTCAGGAACGGCCTGTTGAAGTTGTGAGATTCGGCCTACCAATGAAATCCATCGGCCTGTCATTTTCTGAAAAACAATTTGGTTTGTCAAACTTGAAAATTCAGCCTGCTAAAGTACCATAGTAAAAAGAATATAGAAGGAAAACATTGCATATTTATCATGCATACCATATAAACGACATGAACACCTTAAGCACATCAATTCCACTTGTTCATCACTTGTCATAATTCTCAAAATAAATGATTAGAAATATTATTTCACAAAGAAATTATATAACATTGTTAAATATTTATCATTAACCATTACATGAAAAAAAAATGCAAGTGTTAAATGAGAGATGAGTTTCTAATTTGCGTTTAATTGTCGAGGTGGGAAAAGAGATTTTAAGTGAGCTACCACAACGGTTTTTGAAAAAAAAACCGTCGTGGCATGTCAAGCTTACCACAATGGTTTTTACAAAACTGTCGTGGTAAACCCAGTACCTACCGCGACAATTTTCATCTTCTCGGGCGTAACTCCTCATATTTTTTCCCTTATCATGACGGTTTTTGACAAAAGGTCATTAAATGAGGGTTGTATAATCTCAAACTTGTTGTATTGACTGCTTATTTTTCGTGATCTCTAGGTAACTTTAGCTTAATTGAAGTACAAGTTTTAAGAAATGAATATCAATTAATTAAAAAGTTCATCTACATTCCTGCATGCATCTTTTGGTATATATTTAATGTTGCGAGCATACAAACTATTGCCGGGTCACCAAGAAGGGCCCAAGTCTGTTACTGGGCTCACAAAGGCCTGAGATGGATCTCGGCCTATATAGCCATGGTGATATCCCAAAAAATGCATTTATCAGATAATACCTGAGAAGGGAAAAACAGTCAAACCGCTTCCAGAGTTTAAACTGAAGATCTCCAAGGTGGGCAATATGCACTTGATTTTATTAGAGTCCACTTAATTTAAGATACTCAAAAGAGATAAGTCCTATAAGAGATCACAGAGTGTCATCAAGCCAATTAGATAGAAGATTATCGTATATTCAAGTATTAAATTATAACTAAAGGATCAGCTGATGACCGATCCTAAAAACTATAAATAGAGGCCAGCTCCAAGGAACAACCTAAGTCCAGTTCTTAGCATAAACCCTTGTAAACAATTTTTCGATAATGAAATCTTCATACCTGAGAAAACCCAAAGTAGAAGTAGTCTTCAATTGAGGTTAACCACTATAATGTTTTGTGTGTTCTTGTGATTGTTTTCCTCACCGTTTTATTTATTTTGTTCGTGAGTGATTTTCTCAGTGAGTAATTGAAAGATTCTTATTTGGCGAGTTTCACTCGTCAACACGAACCTTCCTTTATGTATGTATAAAATCTTTTCTTTGCAGAAGCTAGGAGTAAATGAAGCGATTCGTAAGTGTGGATCACGAACGATAAGAATCAGCAAGTAGCTTGGAGTTGGGTGGAACCATGGGGTTCTGGAGATGTGCCCCTTAAAATGGGTGTTGGGTTCACATATCAAAGTGGTTCATTGGTCATTATACATAATTTTGAAGTCGAGAAAATGTCTAAAAACTAGCAAAAAGGCTGATGTTCCTGACTAAGGAAGGAATAAAGTAAGGCCTTTACCGATCAAATAGATACTGAAAAGAGATAAAAAAAATCATGTGTTAAACATAGATTTTCTATAATTCATTCTACAGGTTTAGCCATATGAAGTTGACATTGGTCAAACATAGGCTTTCAGTTGCTAAGACAACTAGACGAGATAGAAACAAGAGTTTTTTTTTTTCCCTCTTTAGGCTTATGCGCTCATAGAATCTGGGTCAACTAGAGCTGTCTTGTTTACAAGTCGTCATTGCAAAAATTTTAGATTTTATTATCTCTTTTCAGTATCTATTCCATTGATAAAGTCCTTAATTTATTTGTTTGTTTAAGTCAGGGATAGAGGCCTTTTTATCTTCATAATATTTTCTTTCCATTTTCTGATATATATTTTTGGTATACTTATTTGATTTGATATACATACATTTGGAATACCTATAATGACAGGTTTTTACTGCCATACACAAGCTCCTGTGGAATTTCTAATGTCAGGTGTTGATATCTTTAATATACTTTTTTAGAATTTTTTATTGAAAATTTGTTGTCGCCATCAGAACAAGGCCAACTGTGGCTTTGGCATCTCATTTCAATTTTCAATGCTTGCCGTTGCCATATATCCATCAGTAGTGGTAAAACGATGATTAATATTTTCTTTATTCCTTTTGGTCATCAAGAAGATGCAAAATGAGTTTGATGGGCTGGTTTCAATAGGGAATATAGGAAACTTTGGAAAGCAACATTGGAACGTGATATTTTGGCATAACAATATGATGCCGTTGCTTTTGGAAGGCTAATGGTGTGTATAGCCTTCACAGCCATCTAGAGGGACATATGCTTGGGCGGCATCTGTAGCTTTCTTATCTAACAAGGAAATTGATACACACATATACATATACGTTGTGTTTCAAGTTTAGGAAATTGTGGAATATGCCTTCCAAATATGCCTTCCTTGACTCACTACTCTTGTACTGTTCTTTAAAAATTCTTATTCCTTTCTAACGCTTATCCATTTGTTAAATGGAGTGAAAAATAATCTATATCGCCATTTCATTATTTTCCAAACTTAACAACAATAATTTTATTATTGTAATTACTAAAACGATCACAATTAAATAATAACTAACTTATATTAAAGTACACAATTAAATTTAACATTTATTTCTTTTAATAGACAATTAACACGTAATGCAAGGAAGGAAATTCTCTTTTCTTATTCCACTAATCTCTTAAAACTAATTTTGTAAGTAAACACCTTATTGGATGAGAAAGGAAATCAGTATTCATCTTTCGTTTCCCTATATGTGGAGTACAGGCACACTTCAAGTTGAAATCTATAAAAAGTAGAAAGAAATAGAAATCTTACAATGCTTAAGAAAGGGCATAAATTTTTACACTCTTTGCCTGGATCTTGATTCACAACATATACCTTCTATTTTGAGATACCGTGCACTCAAATGTTTTAACCTTCATTATTTTTTATCATACACACACACGAACGCACACACACACATATATATATATATATATATATATGTGTGTGTGTACACACCTTAATTCAATTAGTCGTTAATTTGACTGCAACACTGACCACAATAGAATTACCGTAAAAAATTTAAAATTTGGAAAACAAAAAAACAAAAAAACAAAAACAAAAACAAAAACAAAAACAAAACAAACAAACAAAATTCGCAACTTCCTACGTATCTTCTCTCCAACAATTGTCTGATCAAAACTCTGACGTTACCTCAAGCGTCCATTTATACAATTGATGAAGTTTAAAATAGTTGGTTATACTTTTTAAATAAAATAACCTTTTCTTATATGTATCCTCATACATCTAGATATTACAAAAATCTTTATGAACTTTAAAATTTACTTGAAATTCCTCCTCGCCGTTATTCAAATTGGGAAATTATTAATTTGTATAATTTTTCATGTTTACTTTCATTATACAGTGTCCAAACACTTATATTAGATGTTATATTTTCTCCATGTGACAACTATTAATTTCTTTCTTATCTCCCCTCTGTTTCTTCATCAATTCTCTCATGCTTATTGACACAAACTGTAACACTTTGAAGTTAATTAAGTATAATTAGAGTATTAAATGGTAGATTAGTGTGCCATAATGATTATTTTAAACTTAACTAAATCATTTTGTGAAATTTTTAAATTAATGTCATTTTGATTCTTTTAATGATTTTTAATTATTTTTAAGTTCTATTTTAAATTTTAAAACAAAACAATTCGTCGAATGACCAACATGTCCCTTTTGAAAAAAAACCACGTGCTGTACACACGGTTTTCCTTCACTGGTTTTGTCTCTCTTTCCTCTATTTATTTAACTCTTCCTCTCTCTCCTCTCTTCTCTCACTCGCTCACTCTCTCTCCTCTCTCACTCTCTCGGCCACTCTCACTCTCTCTCATTCTCTCTCTGAAATTTTGAACAAAATTTTGATTTCAAGCTTCGGGTTAGAAGATTGAAGGCTCGAGAACGAGATTCAACAACAAAACATCGTTTTCAAGCTTCGATTCGAAGTTAGTTTTTAAAAATTCAAAAGTTTTTATATTTTTCAAATTTTCTTGCATTTTGAAATCTAAGAGTTTCTAAGCCTAGAAAAGCTTCAATCTAAGTTAGATGGACTTAGATTAACTAGAATGCAAACTTTATTTCATCAAAAACGGATTGGAATCAAGATTTTTCATTTTTCCTCTATTTTCTCTATTTTCGGATTTTTGTAAAAAATCTTGCTTAAATTTTGTTTTAATGAGTTAAAAAGTGTTAAAAAATGTTTATTTATCAATTTTGATCATTACCCATGCCTGAGAATTGAGAAAAAAACATGTTGGATTGAAGATTTGGATTCGGGAGGCCGAGACCCGTGCATGGAAAATTCTAGAATTTTTTCAGATCGGCAGGCCGGATTCAAGAGATCGGCAGGCCGAATTCATACGACCGGCAGGCCGAACCTGGAGATGTTCGGCCGACCGAACCAGCTCTTCCGGCAGGCCGAACTGTGTAGTTCGACAGGCCGAACCAGGACGACCGGCAGGCCTACCGGGCATGGTGTAATTTTGTAATTTTTCACCCGTTTTTACTGTTTTGAACCCCGATTAAAATTTCAACTTTATAAAATAATTTTATAAACCTAAAAGGCACACTAGGACACCATGAGATGATTTAGTACTATAGGATACCTCGGGTTAGATACTAATGAACTAAGTTATTATGTATTTAGGATTTGTGCGTGGATCCACGGAGCTAACGTATAGCGGACCGGGATTAAGGTGTGGGACACCGACACGGATATCGAGGTAGGACTTCTACCCCTTCTTTGATAGCCAGTTTTAAATATTTTGGCCTTAAAGGGATTTTTACGAAAATGTTTTCAAATGATTTGTTGACAAAGGTTTTTATTAACTGTTTTCTGAAACAATAGATTGAGGTGGATTTCATAATAAACCTCATAATGAATATAAATGATTATATTTGGTAAAGAAGAGATTTTATAAACCAAAAAGATATATATGTATATATATTTGAGGGCATGATGCCATATCAGAGATCGGGTCGTGTAGTGAACAACCTTGGGGACAGGTCCCGAAACCCAGCTGGGCTACTACGGTGGTGAATTATATATGGTTTGCTCAAGGAAAGAAAATGGTATTCTTTCTAGTCGACCTATCTGAATTGTTTTGGTAAGATTATATTTTTATTAAATTCTCATTTAATTATTTATTTGTTTAATTGTTCTAGCTCGTTTTCTATATATTTCTCTGATTTATGAAATTTCTTATAAAGTTGAATAATTTCCAAATATAGTCCTACTGAGCCTTTCGCTCACGATTTATTTGTTTTAAAATCTTAACCCTAGGTGGACATTAGCTTAGGATCGGAGAAGAGTCCGCTGACCGGACTTACAATCAGTAGAAGATTCGGGTAGGTTGTACTGTAGCAAGTAAGGCATGTAAACTTTTATCTTTCTTTTTACCTGGACTGTGGTTGTATTGTAATGTTGTCAGTACTATATGTGTGTGCACAATATGTGGGCCAATGGGATCCATACTCGTTTCACCTCACATTTAAATACTTTTAATGTTATTTTATTTGCTTAATTATTATAATGGTTTATTTTAATTCCTTAAATTATTCTATTTAAACGATTTAAAATTTCTTCAAATTAATTTATAAATTTAATTCTAAAACCCTGTTTTCGACTAAATCTTTATTTAATTAACTTAATTAAACCACCACGTCACCTCCCGTACTCCGGGGCGTGACACAAACACATATTAGCAGCGGCAGCTATGCCATTTTACGCCAGATCCAAGTGCTTGGTCTGCGCGATCAGCTACTACCTCGCACCATTGACAACACAAGGTGAAAGTGTGTCTGGGGGAAGAGAGGGAGAGAGAACGAAAGGGGGAGGAAATGAGTTACTCGAATTCAGTTATGTAGACAATACAATTATAATATTTTTATAATTTTTCACAAGAGTTTCTTCAAAAAAAAAATAACAGGAGTAAATTTAAAGCTTAAACGTAGTAACGAAGGCCACGTTTAGAAATTTTAAAAATGTTTTTGTACGTTTTTTGAGATAAAAATTTTAAAAACACTTTCAACATAATTCTATATTCATAAATAAAAATATTTTTACTTATTTTAAAAATAATACGAAACGGTTCTAAAAAATTTACACAAAATGTGATTTCAAAAATATCCTTTCACAAAATGTTTTTCTTGGTCTTTCAAAATTGACCTCTCTAACATTTATTTTTTTAATATAATTTATTAAATGACATGTTTATCCTTTCTAAACAGACATTCATTAAAACAACAAACAAACAAACTCTAATTTATTTTGTCAATCTCTTTCTCTCAGAACTGCCTTACTCTCTAAACTGGATCTCCCCCTTATCTGTTCCTCTTCTATGAATCTCCTCCTCTCTTCCTCCCTCCCTCCCTCCAACACCTCTTTATCTCGCCCAAGCAATGGATCTGTAGATCCAACGATGCTCGAAGCTCTAGCATTGGTGTGCAAGCAATTCACCATCGCAATCTACAACAGCAGACTTGTCGTCGCCGAGCACCGTTTGAAATTGTGATGATGTTCAAAGCTTGGCTCATGCAAATGAAGATTATCTTGTCATCCATAGATTTTAGATCTCTGTCGTTCGAGATCGCAACATCGTTTATTGATGAGATCTCTTATATTTGAGAGACTCGCCGCCACGATTTATAGAGGCCTTGATGAAGCTCGTTGTGATTCAAGCTTGTCGTTCGCACCGAAATCCGATTAACTTTATCTCTTTTTCTCTCCCCGTCCCTCTTATCTCTCTGTTATCAAACAATATCGACGAGAAATGGACAAGATCAATGCCTATAGAAGCAATATTTATCCTATCTAATCTTGGTCTAGTAGATTTTTTTTTGTAATTTATATTTTTGTGTTTTTGATCATTGACGAGATCAATCGATTTTGTTGTGATTTGTTAATATTGTGATTTCAAGAATTTTTTTTTATTTTTTTTTTGGTTATATGTTGTTGAGAACTAGATTATGCTTTTCAGACAGAAAATCTGAAGGTTTGTTAGATTTGATATTTTATTGTATGTTTTCCGCCTAGACAATTGGCTATTTTGAAATTACTGGGCACTATTTAAAAAAAAAAAAAGAAAAAAAAAAAGAAAAACATGTGGTGGTTTTTGGCCTGAAGCCTCGAGTGAAGAGCAGAGAGCGATGAGCTTGCTTCTTCTCATAGTGCTCCAGATATGAATGGCCTTCTTGTTCCTGAATGGATATTTTGTTTCCATTTTGTGAGTCTGTAGAAGGCAAACTATGCATGGCATCTGTTCTTGATCTCCTTTGTCTATCACCCATTTATTATCTATTTCACTTTTGTGTTGCTGGTCTTAAATCTTTTGATATGTGGTTTTAAGTAGCAACAAAAAATAAAGGGGAAAGGCAATTAAAACAAGGAACCACTTCGAAAAGGGAAGTGCACTTTTCTTTTATTTTTAGTGACTTTTTGAAGGTGGGCAAAGATTTTTATTCTCTGAAGCTGTTGATGCTTAATTTTATTTGAATTCATTTTTCCATCGAATCTGTTTATATTCCATTAATGTTACTAGAATTTGTTTGACTTCTGGAATTTGTTGATCAAGGTTAATCTATTTGATTTATGATTGTTATTGCTGAAAATTGATATTTTGACTTGTTTGTGCGTTTGGTTTTTTGTGATTTTTTGTTGACAAAAAAAAAAGATATATTGGTAGATATTGGTTTGACATCTACCAGATTCTAATTGATGCCTTTGTGAGTGACCAGAGGCATTTGGTATTTGTTGATGCCTTTGATCAGTACAACATCGCGTGTAAGGGCACGGGCACACCGTGGTTAGTTCTCTATTCTGCTTAGTCTTGTCTAGTCTGATCAGATCAACAAGAGAAGAGAAGGTCTCAGAGTAAGGGGACACCAGTATGGCATCTGTCAAGGGTACTTTGATGCTTATTTGGCCGAAAAGAGTAAAGGGAGAGGCAGAATAGGCAAGAAAAGAATGCTCGTAATTTTGTGGTGAAATTGATGTTCCTATTTATAGAGTTTAGTTTGGATTAAGTGTGAAATGAGTTTGGTCCAGGACGCGATTATACCATTGTATGAAGCCTAGGTAGCTAGTGACTAGTATGGGGATCTCCCAACGAAGAGCCTAGATGACGCCACATGGTGGTCTATGGGTATGATCTATTTTTTATGTGAGGAATTGTTAGTGCGTTAGGTGAGGATGATCTGGTGAAGGTCCAACAATCTTTCCAATTTTGTGGAGCAGTTCTCCATGGTTGCTTTGGCCTGGTCAAACAGATTCTATCATACGAATCTGGTCGGACTGATCCTTGTCAGATAGATCTTGGTCGGACTGATCTTTGTTGGATAAATCTTATAAATCTGGAAAGGATGGATCTTTGTTAGATTGATCTTGGTCAAATATGAGATCGAATCTCAATCAAACCTTGGTTGGATTGAATGGACATGTTTAGTGTCCTTCCTGTCCTACCTTCGCAATATATTTTCTAATACCTGAATAATGCGTTTGAAAGAATAACATTCTCTCTTTGTTAGAGAGCTATAGATTCCATGTCTGTGGATTATGCTCTCATCGAATATAGGTTGTATCTCCATCACGCTGATAATGGAGCCTTTGTCTATCGAAATTCTTGCCTTTAGCATACCAAAAGATACAAGCTACAAGCATAAAGTCAGGAATCCACTTCAGATAACACATAAATGATTATAAAAAAGAATTGATTTAAGTTAAACAAAATTATTTAATCAATTCAACTTTAGGTCCAGTCCAGTGTGCGATTATGTTAGGCCTAGCACACCAATGTGTCCACCATGGAGTCATTTCTGCTCTGACGACAAGATAAGCCATCTCCTAATTAGACTTAAATTCCTATTACAATCTTATCATATATAAAGTGCCCAGCTCTATATATAGACTATGGATTATATAATTTAGACTATTAATCTTTGAAACGTATAAACTCCATATATGCCTAATTCTAAAATTTGGTTTTAATAGTCACAAATCACATGTTTGCTTATAAACAATCATTAAAATAAAAGTAATATGGGGACTATTATTAAAACATGTAATATTCGTATTATTATTTATTTAACCAAAAATGTCATAAATACAGTCTGAGAATTTATTCCTTAGAGCACCAATGCTAACATCTTAATTAGTTGTACCTAGAACCTGGTCTTTTCTGATTCTCGTAGCCTTCATAGACCTAGTCAAACTCTTTGTCGAACCTAAGATCTCTTACTTAGTCATAGCCTTCTTCAACATTTGGTCTTGGACCTGGTTGAACTCTTCATTAGACCTAAGGTCTCTTAGTTGGCTATAGCCTTTTTGGACTCTTTATCCTAGACTTGTTCAACTGTAGTGGGGACTTTGTCTTCTTTGATCAACCATAGCCTTTTTAGACCTTTTTGGACTCCTTGTCGAACTTGAGATCTCTAAGTTGGGCATAGCCTTCTTGGACATTTGATTCTAGACCTAGTCAAACTCTTTGTTGGACTAAGATCTCTTGATTAGCCGTAGCCTTTATGGACTCCTTATCATAAACCTGGTTGACCGCAGTTAGGACCTAGTCTTCTCTGATTAGCCATAGCCTTCTTGTACATGATCGGACTCTTTGTCAAGCCTGAGATCTCCTAGTTAACTATGGCTTTCTTGGACATTTGCTCTTGGACCTAGTCGATGTAACACCCCAAAATTAATTAAGTATTATTAGTATATAAAATAGTGAATTATGTGCCATGATGTATTTTGAACTTAATTTGACTATTTTGTGATATTCTAAATTAATGTTATTTCCAATTATTTTTAATCATTTTTTTACCACTCTTAATTATTTTTATTTGTTATTTTAGATTTTAAAATAAAATGATTTGTCAAATACCAAACACGTCCCATTTAAAACACGTGTACTGCACACGGTTTTCTTGTTGAAAACCATCTCTCATTCTCCCTATTTATTTCCTCTCTCTCCCTCTTTCTTCCTCACTCTCGTTCTCTCTCTCCCAACTCCCTTACTCTCTCTTTCTCTTCCTCTCACTTGCTGTCACACACTCTCTCTCCTTTCTCTCTCAAATATTGATTTAAAACTTTAAGCCCGAGTCTTCCTCTTGCTTGATTGAAGCTAAGGAACGAGGATTCCGCCTCTAGATCTTCCTCAAAAACATCCAATTCAAGGCTAGTTTTCAAAATTTTAAAATTTTTCTATTTTCTTTGTATTTTGAAACCTCAGCCTCTTTGAGGTTAGAAAACCTTAAATTTAAGTTAGTAGGGCTTAAATCATCTAGAATCTAGGCATGGTTTGATGAAAAGCGAATATAAATCAAGTTTTTCTATTTTTCTCCATTTTTTCACTTTTGGATTTCTTTGAAATTTTCCATGCAAATCTTGTTTAAATTAATTTAAAAGTGTTTTAGTATATTTTTCGATCATTTATGCATTTTTTGTATGCTTGGGAATTGAGAAACAGGTTGGAAATGAGGATTTAGGCTCGAGGAGGCTGAGGCTTGAGTCTAAAAATGTTCAGAATTTTTCCAGTTTAGCAGGTTGAACTTCAAGTTCGATAGGCCAGATTCATATCATCAGTAGGCTAGACTCATAGCAGGTTTGGCAGGTTGGACCCAGATGGTCAGCAGGCCGGACTAGGGAAACTGGCAGGCCGACTGAGCTTTATAAAAATTGTCCTTTTTCACCTGTTTTTCCTATTTTAAAACCCAGATCGAGATTTTAACCTTATAATATGATTTCACAGACATAAATGGCACACTAGGACACCATGAGATAGCTTAGTAGTGTAGAATATCTTAAGCCAGATATTGATGAACCTAGTTTACATTTAAGGTTGTTCATGGTTCCATGGAGCTATCGTATAGTGAAGCGGGACTACGGTGTTGAGTTACGGTCTAGGATATTGAGGTAGAACTTCTACCCCTTTCCTTGGTAGCCAAATTTTTAAATGATTTTTGGCTTCAAAACGATTTGATTCAAAATATTTTCAATAAATAATTAAAAAAGATTTTTATCAATTGTTTTCATAAACAATAGAATGAGATGGTTTTTATAATAAATTGTATAATGAATGTAAATGAATATACTTGGTAAAATGAGATTTTAATAACTATAGAAAGGCATAGATAGGCATGATGCCATACTCAGAGATCGAGTCATGTAGAGTACAATCTTGGGGCCAGGTCCCGAAACCCAACTAGGCTACTACGATGGTGATACTTATGGTTTGCCCAAGGAAAGATAATAATATCCTTTCTGATCGAACAAGAAACAAATTTTGGTAAGATTGATTTTACCGAATTTATTTATTCATTTATTTATTTAATTCTGGTTTCTAAATATTTTCTTAAATGATGAATTTTACATTCAAATTAAATGTTTTTATAACCTAGTCCTATTGAGCCTTTTGTGCACTTTTTATTTGTTTTCAAACCTTTTCCCCCTAAGTGGAATATAACTTAGGACCGATTGGGAGGCTACCGATCGGACTCGAGAGCAGTAGATGACTTGAATAGGTTATTTGTATTAGTTACTCAATGCATGTATTATTTTAATTTCCTTTTTTTCATTGGACTATGGTTGTAGATTTAATTAATGTCGCTATTATGTGTGTGTACAAGTTGTGAGTCCGATGGGATCTGACATGTATTTCCTTCCCTTTATTTTATTTTACTTTCCGCTCATCTGTTTTATTATTTTAATTATCGTTTAAAAAGCTTTATATTTATCACATTTTTCATAATTAATCAAATTTTTTAATTTGTAATTTTAATTAAAATTTGACTTAATTAACCTAATTAATCCACTACGTCACCTCCCAGGTTTTGGGATGTGATAGAATGGTATTAGAGCTTGGTTATGAACCTTAGGAATTGTGCGCTCATAGGTACGATAATGAAATAATACTGAGCATCCAATTTTATTTTCAAAAGTAAGAGAATGGCACCCATGTGTTATTCATTTGCTGCTGATGCGAACCCAGGAAATGAGGAAAGTATGACAAGGGCGATGTTTGATGCTTTCTGGTAGATAGCAACGAGGGCAAGACCAAAGGATTTGAGGCAAGTCATCGGCATGCATACTTTAAGGAGTTCTAGCGTGCATTTGTTTCAACCTTTGATGGAAATTGGGACTCGTAAGTGGCTGAATATTGGTTAGACTTGGTGGTGAAGCATTTGGATACCCTTGGTGTGCCAATAGCATACCGTGTAGAGTTTGCAGCTTATAAATTTGAAGGCAGTGCTAATACTTGGTGGAAGCAAGCTAAATGCCTAAAGAACATTGGGAATATCAGCTGGGACAGGTTCAAGGAGCTATTCTATGACTGTTACTTTCCGCAAGGATATAGAAATCAAAAGGCTGTTGAATTTTACAAATTGAAGTAGGGTGATATGTCAGTTCGGGAGTATAAGGCAAAGTTTAATGAGTTGGCCAGGTTTGCTCCATCCATTGTGGCATCGAAGGTTGAGAAATGTATTAAGTTTCAAGAAGGGCTTAAGGCTTCCATTCAATGGCAGGTGGTTGCTCTTCGACTTTGAAATTTTTGTGAGCTTATGTCATCAACTATATATGTGGAAAACGATTATGCACACTATGTGAGGATCGAGCAAGGACGTTAGGAGGACCACAAAGAAGCGACAAGAGGAGTACCAGCAGCTATCTAACTCAAGGAAAGAATCAACAAGGTAACATGAACAATAGAAGCAGTAGTTCATCCAGCAACGGACGCAACAACCCTTACAGCTTCTATTGCTACTATTGCAAGCAACCAGGACACATCAAGAGGAACTGCCCAATTAGGAGTGCTCATATAGGACTTCAGACTAGAGAAAGTGCCAATTGTTAGCCTCAACCTTAGCCTCAGACTCTACCTCCTTCTAGCAACTTCCTCAGTTGCAATTTCATCAGTTCACTCCTCAGCAACTGTAATACCCAATGCAAGGACATCAGCCACAAAACTTCTAGCGTAATGCCCCTCAGTATTAAGCATCGAGTATAGCGAGCGTGCAGTTACCTCTACCGCAGCAATATCGATTGACAAATCTAGAACCTAGCAATGTTGGTAGAGGAAAAAGGAAAGCTCTAGCTCAGGTTCACACCATGACTTTAGGGAGTTTGGATGCCCAGACCAGCAATGTGGTTGTCGATGGTATGGTTCTAGTTTCTTAGTCCTTAGTACATGTTTTATTTGATACGGGTGCCACTCATTCTCTCATTTCAAGTTCTTTTATACATGCCTTGGGATTAGAGATAGAGGAGTTTGATGAGCCCCTTAGTTATTGCTTCACCCTTGGGGCGGGTGTGTGTGAACTATATATGTAAGTCTTCTAAAATAAAGATTGGGGTGAGACTCTGAAGAGTGATTTGATTGTAATGCCCATGAGCTCATATGATGTAATCTTAGGAATGGATTGGTTGTCAAGTATAACACAGATGCAGACTATCAACTTAAGAAAGTAACCTTAGTTTCTGATAGGGGAACGACGATCACTTACTAAGGTGGTAACGATCAAATGATGAGTGAGTGTCTCATGAAGACACGTCTCAAAAGGCGAAAGAATCTAGCCTACTATGCCTTCCTCATGAACTTAGAAGGAGAGCCCAGTGCATCGATAAGGAATGCAGCAATACCAGTGGTTGATAAATTCAAAGATGTCTTCCCCAACGAGTTACCAGGATTGCCACCGCATCGGTAAATTGAGTTTGGCATTGAGTTGCTTCCAAGAACTGCTCCAATTTCCATAGCACCGTATAGGATGACGCTGGCAGAAAAGAAAGAATTGAAAAGGCAAGTTTAAGAGCTTGTTGACAAAGGGTATATTCGAAACAGCACATCGTTGTGGGGAGCACTGGTTTTGTTTGCTAAAAAGCATGATGGAAGGTTATACATAGACTACCAGCAGCTAAATCTAGTCACCATGAAGAACAAGTATCTACTACCTAGAATCGATGAGTTATTTGATTAGTTAGGAGGTTCGCGATACTTCTTAAAGATCGATTTATGTTCTGGGTACCACCAGCTCAAGATTAAGGAAGAAGACATTCCCAAAATAGCTTTCAAGGCCCGGTATGGACACTTCGAGTTTCAAGTGATGCCATTTGGGTTGACAAATGCTCCAATAGCTTTCATGGACTTGATAAATAGGATTTTTAGGCCTTATTTAGATCAGTTTGTGATTGTATTTATTGATCACATCCTGACCTACTCTAAGACCTAGGAGGACCATGAAGAACATTTGAGGATTGTGCTTCAAACTCTACGGGAGCACCAGCTATGTGCCAAAAAGGAAAAGTGTAAATTTTGGCTGACTAAAGTTAAGTTTTTGGGACGTATCATCTCCGAGCAAGGCATTTCAGTGGATCCTTCCAAGGTAGAAGCCATGGTGGAGTGAGATTGACCGAGGAATGTAGCAGAGATTCATAGTTTCTTATGACTCATAAGATACTACAGGAAATTTGTAAAGGACTTGTCGAAGATAGCAGCTCCGTTGACAAGACTGGTCAAGAAGAATGTTAGATTTGAATGGGATAAGGAATGAAAGTTTGCTTTCCAAGAGTTAAAGAATCAATTGACTACAGCTCTAGTGTTGATTATCCCAAATAGTGATGAGCCGTACAAAGTTTACATGAATGCTTTAGGATGCGAACTTGGGTGCATGTTGATGCAACATGAACACGTGGTGGCATATTGATCGAGACAGCTACGACCTTACGAGTATAACTATCCTACTCATGACTTAGAGCTCGCAACAATAATTCATGCGCTGAAGATCTAGAGATGTTATCTGTACGGGGTGACATTTTAGGTTTTCTCTAACCACAAGAGTTTGAAGTATCTATTCACTCAAAGGGATCTAAACTTGAGGTAGCAAAGATGGATGGAATACATGAAAGATTATGATTTTACACTATAGTACCATCTTGGGAAAGCTAATGTAGTTGTCGATGCACTCAGTAGAAAGTCTTTAGGGATTCTCACTTGCTTAACTCTTGAAGACTGGAAAATAGATGCAATAAAGAGTGAGTATGGGCTACAATATTATGAAGACTATGACCAAGTTTTGGTGTATCGTATTCGTTCAGATGGCGAAACAAAATCAATGGCGAGACCAACACCTATAGGGAATATGGATGCAAATTCAGAATAGAGAGCAATTTGAGGAATGGCGAATACATGTGGATGGATCGCTATACTTCAGGGAGCGTTTGGCAGTTCCAACAATCGTAAAAGTGACAAAGGCCATAATGGACAAAGCTTACAATTCTCAATTCAACATTCATATAGGGAGCACAAAGATGTACCATGATCTAAAAAGGCAATACTGGTGGAGAGGCATGAAGAAGGACGTTTGAGAATACGTGTCTAAGTGTGCAACTTGTCTCTAGGTGAAAGCCGAGCACCAGAAGCTAACAGGTTACCTTCAGCCACTTCTTATTCTAGGGTAGAAATGGGAGCACATCATAATGGACTTTCTCACCGGTTTGCTAAGAATGGAGCAAAAACATGATGCAATTTGGATCGTGCTTGGTAGGCTAATGAAATTGATGCATTTCATCACATAATATAGTGAGGTTGCATGGAGTCCCCTTATCCATCACTTTTGATAGAGACACCCGATTCAATGCTAATCATTGGAGAAGCTTTCAGGAAGCCTTAGGTACAGACTTGAACTTCAGCATGGCATTTCATCCTCAGACTAACGGGCAATCTAAGTGGCTCATTCAGATCCTCAAAGGCATGTTATCTGTGTGTGTGTGTAACATCCCAAAGTTAATTAAGTGTAATTAGAGTGCTAAATGGTGAATTAGTGTGCCATAATGAGTATTTTAAACTTAATTTGATTATTTTCTGAAAATTAAGTAAACTTGTGTTATTTTACTCTTTTAATAATTTTTAATTATTCTAAATTGTTTTTAATTGTTAATTTAAATTTCAATGAAACAATTGATTTGAAAACTGCGTACTGTTGCACACAGTCTTGTAAAACTAATTGTCTTTTCTCCATCTATTTAAAACTCACTCTCTCTTTCTCTCCTCACTCACTCACCCGTGCTCTCTCTCTCCTCTCTTCCTCTCTCTCGGTTACACTCTCACTCTCTCTCATTCTCTCTAAAATTTTTGAATCAAATTTTGATTTCAAGCTTTGGGTTAGTAGATTGAAGGCTCGAGAACGAGATTCAACAACAAAAACATCGTTTTAAAGCTTCGATTCAAGGTTAGTTTTAAGTTTTCTAAACTTTTTCTATTTTTCAAATATTCTTGCATTTTGAAATCTAAGCAATTTTGAGCTTAGAAAATCATCAATCTAGGTTAGAGTAACTTAGAATAACTAGAATTGAAACTTTGTTTGATAAAAAACGGATTGAAATCAAGATTTTTCATTTTTTCTCTATTTTCTCTATTTTTGGATTTTTGTGAAAATCTTGCTTAAATCTTGTTTTGATGACTTGAAAAGTGTTTAATAATGTTTATTTATCAATTTTGATAATTATCCATGCCTGGAAACTGAGAAAAACAGGTCAGATTTGAAGATTTGGATTCGGGAGGCCGAGATCCGTGCATGGAAATTTCTAGAATTTCCCAGATTGACAGGCCAGATTCAAAGGATCAGCAGGCCGGATTCATCCGACCGGCAGGCCGAACCTGAAAAATGGTCGGTCGACCGAACTTGGCTTTTCGACAAGCCAAATTGTGTAGTTCGACCGGCAGAACCAGGGGGACTGGCAAGCTGACCGAACCTAAACCCAATTTTGTGATTTTTCACCTGTTTTTACTGTTTTGAACCCTGATTAAAATTTCAACTTTATAAAATGATTTTATAAACCTAAATGGCACGCTCGGACACCATGGGATGATTTGATTACATAGGATACCTCGGGTTAGATACTAATGAACTAAGTTACTATGTGTTTAGGATATGTGCGTGGATCTGCGGAGCTAATGTACAGCGGACCAGGATTACAGTGTGGGACACCGACACAAAAATCGAGGTAGGACTTCTACCATTTTCTTTGGTAGCCCTATTTCAAAATGATTTAAGCCAAAAATGGATTTTTGTCAAATGTTTTCAATCACTGATTGGAAAATGATTTTGTTTGATTATCTTTACAAACGGCTGATTGAGAAATGCTCATAATGAACCACATAGTAAATGTTAATGATTATACTTGGTAAATATAGGTTTTTAATTATAAAAAGATATATGGGCATGATGCAATATCAGAGATCGGATCGTGTAGTGAACGACCTTGGGGGCAGGTCCCGAAATTAAGCTGGGCCACTTCGGTGGTGAGTATTTGTTTGCCCGAGAGAATTAAAAAGGTACTCTTGACCAACTGTTTTCAATGGAATTTTAGTAAATGTAAATACATATTTGATTTGTTTAATTATTTATTTATTTAGAAAGTTTTATTAGAATATTTTTTTGTTTATTTTTAAAAATATAGTCCTACTGAGCCTTTTGCTCACGTTTTTATTGTTTTAAAATCTTACCCTAAGACCTGATGGGTATATATTATCAAGCTCTAATAATAATAAATAAATTTATCCCCAATTAATTATCCATTTAATTATTAACTTTAGTGTCGCTCTACTATAGACCCAAAGTTGCACTCTTAATAATATACCTTATTACAAGGCTTTTGAAGTATAAGTAATCCATGGCCTCTCATATTATATGCATCCCTATAAGTTATCCATAATCAGATGAATGACTTAGTTACACTTTATCTTCTGATTATTTTATCTCAAGTTCAATTATTTCAACAATGAAAAATTCATTCCTTTTATAACACATACAAAAGGAATATCATCCGGTAACTATATGTATCCAAATACCTAAATAAATCCTTTGAAAGAATAATATTGACTCTTTAGAGAGCTATGGATTCCATGTTTATGGATTATTCTTTCAACAAATATAGGTTTCATTTCCAACATAACCATAATGGAGCTTTCCTTCTCTTTTTATATAACTCTAAAAAACCTAAAAGTTCTTAGTCTAATAAGACTTATCTTTGCATTTGTGATTAGGTTATATTAGCCTGAATAGAATTCAAAGGTTTATAAGGGATGAACCTTTAAGTCACTTAGAGGTAGAATCTATGCCAGAATATGAATCTTGTTTGGAGGGCAAAATTCCCAAAAGACCATTCGGGTCTAAAAGCAGTAGGGTCGAAGGGGTTCTAGAACTTATGCATGTTGATGTTTGTGGTCCCATAAACATCAGGGCGCATGGAGAGTATGGTACTTTGTCACTTTTATCGATGATTACTCAAGATATGGGTATA
This sequence comes from Artocarpus hirsutus, assembly GCA_946598075.1. NCBI lineage: Eukaryota > Viridiplantae > Streptophyta > Magnoliopsida > Rosales > Moraceae > Artocarpus > Artocarpus hirsutus. Next base: position 45,844 of record CAMOHE010053854.1, read on the forward strand.
ATTACCTAATGTATCATAAAAGCAAAATTTTTGAAAAGTTCAAGAAGTTTCACACTAAAGTGAAGAAGCAATTAGGTAAATCGTAAAGGCACTTCAATTCGATCGAAGTGGAGAATACTTCTTTGATGAGTTCTTGGGACACTTATTAGAGAATGAGATTTTATCTTATTTGACTATGCTAGGTACTTCGCAGTAGAATGTTGTGACTAAAAGAAGAAATAGGACTTTTTAAGATATGTTTAGGTCCATGATGAGTTATTTGATGTTGCTTTTATCCTTTTGGAGATATGCACTACAAACCGCATGTTATCTTTTAAACAATGTGCCTTCAAAGTCGATTCCTAAAACTCCTCACGAGTTGTGAATGGGTAGGAAGACATCCTTAAATTATATTCAAATATGGGGATGTTTGGCCCATGTCCTGTATAGGGAAATGAATACGTGGGAAGCATGTTTGGAAGTTTACGTGTTTTTTAGGATATCAAAAAGGGACTAAAGGCTATTATTTCTATAATCTAAACAAAAATACAAGAAGAAGGTGCCTTATGCTTCGATAGTGGTAGTCTCATGTATGTGATGCTTTGTACATGACCGAACATTTGTTATGCGACCAAGACAGCAAGCCGATTTCAGTCAGATCTCGGAACAATCCACTAGGTTGCGATCAAGCATATTTTCAAGCACTTGAGAAGGACTAGAGGTTAAATGCTAATGCATTTGGGTGACGATTTAACACCTCTTAGATAGATTGATTTTGATTTCCAATCCCGTCTAGATTCGGGAAGATCGAATTTTGGTTTTGCATTTTCTCTAGGTAGTGGTGCCATTACTTGGAGAAGCATCAAACAAGATTGCACTTTGGATTCAGCAATAGAGGCTGAGTATATGGCAGCTAGTGATGCGTCGAAAGATATTAATATATAAAATATTCACATTATCATTTATTTCGCTAAAAATATCATAAATACAACTTAAGTATTCATTCCTTAGGCCACCAAACCTAATAACCTACTACTTGCCCGAAGGGAGTAAATATGATATAATTTACATAACCATGCCTTCTATAAAACCCTTGACTTGTTAGACATGTATGCCCTAAGGAGCAAAATGTTGTAATATGTTTTTGAAAACATTTTATCAGTAAAGAATTTATTTATTGTTCATATACCAAATGTTGTCATTTTTATATTCATATTTGTCGAATGCATGTAAGCAAACAAAAATCTAAAACTATTGGTTTAAACCTTGGTAATCAGACATATGATGGGCAAATTATGCAGAAGACATGATTATAGAGGTGATGGTCTAAATCATAAGATCTGTAATCGAAGGAATAAAGTTGGGCACTTTATTCATGCTAAAATTATTTTGTTGTCTACATCCCTGATGATGGATGATCTGTCTTAGCCATAAGAAATAGACTCTGCGAGTAGAAAAATTGTTACAATGTCATATATGACGATGTATTGCATAGGTATATAAAATAAAATCAATTTGGATTAATAATTTCATCAGTGCAAGTCAATTCACTTTAGACAATTATATGTGTTGTATCTTAATCCTGAAATGACTAATGGGCCCATTACTTTGACTTATGCCTTTTGATGTACCAAAGGGTGACATCCTGACTTTGTGATGGTGTGCATACTGGTACGTTGGAGACATGACTCTTGATAGCGTAGACCTATTATTCATAGATATGAAATCTATAGCTCCATTGGTGGAGTCAATATTATTCTCTGATATGCATTATCCTATAATTGAAAAACTAGAGCATTCAATCATTTGGATATATAGGTGCAACCAAAGGGCTTATTGTCCTCAGATGGTATGTTTTTTAATGATGAGATAACAAAACGTAAGATAAAATAATTAGAGAGGTAACATGGAATTTATCCTTAAGTCAATTATGAATATCCTATAGAGATACGATGCATTATAATATATCATGGACATTTAGCTAATTTGGGCTTCATAATTTTACATAGTTCGAGAGTGTAGCTCTAAGCTTTTAGTGGAGTAGCATTAGAGTTGATAATTATAAAATATGTATTTGGGATATTATATTTTATAGTTATCAGAGCTTGAACTATATAGGTCCAAAAGGTCCCCTTTGTTAGCTCATAATAAATCCTCTAACGATACAGTGTACTTTTCCAACACATTGGTGGCTTATGTTAAATTATTAGATTGATTGAAATTTGATAGAATCAGATAATTTATGTCTATTTATCGGTTGAATTAATTTTTGAAAATTGATTCAAGATAAAATTGTTGAATTATCAAGAATATTTATTTTCCTAGAGATTACCTAGATATGACTGTTTTAATCAGATAACTTCTCTATTGGGTTATTTAAATTAAAACTGAGGCTCTATCTAAAGAATCTTGGGTGGGAAATAAAAGATTTTCAAGGATCATATTATCATAAGTTCAACAAATGAATTTGTTAGTTCAACTTGCTAATGGAGCAAGTTGGATAGGCCGATCTGTTAGTTCAGCCTACCAATCTAACAATAATTTGATCATGGGTTTTTTACTCGATTTTATTAGAAGTTGATCCATATTATAATTTTTGAGGTCTTATCTGATAATGACCAACTTTGGGATGACCTTTATAAATAAGAGTGAGTACTATAGCGTTCGATACTCTGAAACTCTCTAAGAGCTTTTGTCAACAATCATGAACCTTTGCTCTAGGTCTTCTTAATTGGTTGGAAAGAGAGTCACTAGTGGAAGAGCTGAACAACATGTGCCCACACACATTCCAATCATGGATAGCAAATAGCAAAGAAGACCAATTGGTTAAGGCTCTTTTGGAAAGTTCTTCTCTTCATAGATTGTAGGAGCTCTTTGGCATACAAAGGTTAGAAAGATCTGATTAATTTAAAATTCCTTATGTACTCATTTTTCCAATATTTGGTATCAGAGCTATGGTTTTTTTTGTAAATTTATGAGTTTGTGATTATGCAATATATATAAATTATGTGATCTTGAGCTCTCTGATGCTTGAATTCAATTTTTTAGAGACTTAACACTATATTTATATGTTGTCGTGATATTATATTGTGAATGTTTGTTAATTAATTGTGGTTGATTAAATTATTATTTAATTAATTATTTATTAATTAATTAATATGTTGATTAAATTATTATTTAATTATTTATTAATTAATTAATTTGTACCAGTTATGGTTCCTTAAAGGTTAGAATCTATTTCAAGGCTTTTCATATAATTAGATGGCGATCTATCATCACCATCTAGGAATTATTATTTAATTTTAAATTTATAAAAATATTGTAATTAAATAATCATTTAGAGTGAACATGAATCTAGAAGATAGATGATAGCGATTCCAAAGGTATTTCCTAAGTCTCTAAATTTTTATGTAATTGTATTGTTGAAAATAAGATGGAAAAACTACATAAAAACAGTTTTCTGAAATATGTGATTGATAGGTCAAACTCTCAAGTGCGGTGGCCGATGGTCACGGACCGGCAAGCTGTCCATGCGACAGATTTCAGTCGACCCTAGCAGCAAGCCAAATTACTAAGTTTGGTAGGTCGATGGCTTATGACCGATAAGGCGATCATATAGATCAGCAAGCTAGCGAAGAGCTATGGTTTTTAAAAAAAAGGTGTGTTTTTCAATGCAGTTTTATTTTATTTTTGAGACAATTTTAAGAAACCTAAAATTTTGTAATGACCAGAAAAGTGAAGTATTTGATCGATGTTGGATTGAAGACTTGAAGATGGCTATCACTTGAAGACACAACTTGAAGATTCAATGATAAAAAATCAATAATATGTTTCGATTGAACTCTTGTAATCTTTAATTTCTTTTCTATAGGGTGAAACCATAATATTACAGTTGTTTATTTGTTATTTTGCTTGGGGGTTTACGTGATTGGTTTGCCTATCTACATTATAATATGATTTGTCAAGTACGTTGACAACATGTCATATAGAATATGGAGTGCCACTCATTAAAATTGTTCATACATGTTTTTAAAATAAAACTCTGGTTTTTCAAAAGATTGAGTGGGAGAAAATTTTCGAAGAGAGGACCTACGGCCTCCATCGTTGGTCTGTAGTTAGCACATGGTAGTCTTGATCTATAGGACAGGATTTCATCATGTACCTGGTTGGATCTCCAAAAGGATAATTTATTTTAGCATGATCTATAGTTGCATACCCCTAGGCGGTGATTATATATCATAGATAAAATAGTTGAAACGATGGTTATATACTTATGTTAATTTTATTATTAACCTCTTTTAGGAGTTTTGTTAATGAAATTAATAGCTGAAGAAAACAATTATTAATATATGCTGGATCAGACGGTTCTTAGATGGCATATATTAATCGAAGGGGATTTGTGTTCGTAATTGAATTTGCCGAGTCTCCCCTAGGTGGCTTGTTGAATTCTGAGTTAGGAATTATCGTTATAATATGGTGATATTTTCAAGGTTTTGACACATAAACACAGTTGTTTGTTTACTTGATTGGGTTTTCTTATTAAACTGTCATGGTATTTTGCTTATGTTTGGTATATGATTCTTTACTGTAGATTAAAACATCTAAAAATGGTTTATATTTAATACTCGATAAAAACCAATTAACTGGTGAGAATTACAATGATTAGATAAGAGGAACCAAAATATCATCCTAGGCTCTAAGAAACTAAAGTTTCTATTGATGACACCATGTCCTTCTAAACCTACTAACGAATCCACTATGAGCAAATCCAAGTGTATGATCACTAGAAAGATGCTAATGATTAGGCCTAGTGTTATGCTATGGTTAGTATAAATAACATACTATAGGCTCAACATGAAGATTATGAGATTACAAAGCAAATCTTGGACAATCTTGAAGACATGTTTAGAGGCCAAGCTATAATAAAACAACAAGGGGCGCTTCAAAAACTTTTGAACTACAAATAAAGATTAGGGACGTCTATGAAGGAGCATATGATGTTGGTCATGGGTTACCTCAGTGAGGCCCAAGTCTATGGAGCTGATATCGATGCCAAAAAATAGATGACTATGGCTTTTCAAACTTTGTCAAAGGAGTTCATCTTGTTTAGAGCTTCATACAATTTAAGCAATAGATAAGATGTGGCCTTGACAGAGTTAATGAAGCAGTTACATGTTAGACGTTTATGCCCTAAAGAGTGAAAATGTAACATGTTTTTGGAAACATTTTTATAAATAAATGAGATATGACCTTAATAGAGTTAATGAAACAATTACAGGAGTTCAAACTACTGATCAGGGAATCTCTTGTGGGTGGTGACGCCAATTTGGCAACTGCTTCTGGTTCCAATCCCAACACTAAGAATGGAAAGAAATAATGGGCCAAGAATAGGAAGTCTTCTATTCCTACAAACAACAAGAACAAGAACAAGAACAAGAAAAAGAAGCTTAAGTACTTCTTTTGCAGGAAGGTCGGGCACATTAAGAAGAATTGTAAGGACTTTCTTTCTTGAAGAGTTAGGTGTGATCTTCTGTATTTAGAAACTTGTTTGTTTGACGAATCTAGTGACTTTTGGGCTATAGATTCTACTGCAACTAATCATGTTTGTGTTTCTCTATAGGGGTTTAAAGAAACAAGAAGTCTGCTCTATGAAGACTTCATGCTTCAAATGGGCAATGTGTTGGGTTTTATGGGATTTTGTGATTCAAATAAGTAGCAAAAAAATCAAAATTAATTCCCACAAAACCTTCGCAGGATCCATGCAATTCTATTAGATTGATAAAAAAGTCATAGAATCTTACCAGGATGACAAAAGGGGTAAGATTTTTGAAAGGAAGAGAGTGAGTTCACTCTGGTGACACCCTAACTTGAGCTTTTCATATTCGGGATCTGATTTAGACATTGTTACTTAGAGCAATGCACTCTGTAGATATCTACACAAACAGACTTCTCAAAAACTGAATTGGTGAGCTAGCACCCTTTCCTTACGTTAAATGACTCTCTCAATTTTAGGGTTTTTAATGTTTTTGCTTTTTAGAATGTGAGAACGCCTTTTTCTCTTCTAATTCGGCCAAAAACCCTAAAACAGATATATATATTGACTTTGAGAAAGAGTAAAATTTTAACTAGGGTAAACTATAATTTAAATATGATTCATAGAATCTAGATAACGTCAGATTTAATGAACCTAGAGATATCTAGTACATCGAATCTGGACATTATCAGGTTCATAAAACCTAGACACAATAAACCCCAAAATTCCTTTTTTGTTTGTTCTAAGTGTGTGACCCTATAGGTTCACATAACGTTAGTAGTGGACTTGAAAGTTTGTTTCTGGCCTACAAATCATAAGCAGCCTCTAGTTAGACATTATGACTATCCAAGTTATGCGAATGTCAATAATCCAACATAACCTAATCCACAATAAGCATTAAAATCCTTTTGTCACTAGATACCTTGATTGAACATAAGGCATGGTTTATGTCATCCTTATACTATTCAATCATATTATTTCTCGATTTTAAGTAGACCGATATTGAAACCCTTATCATTCCAATATGGCCATACATTTTTCTTCAGTCTAACTTATCGAGGGGCCCATAGATATCTTTCTCATAATGAACAAGGGACAAATTCCTTCTTAATCACTCACGTTCCTTACATGATTCACTCTATATCCACAACAATCCATTCCATCATCCTGTTAAAGATAATATTAAAATGTGTCAAAATATAAAACTTGTCACGTAGGAAACAATGGTGATTTCAAGTCAAAGGACTAGGATAATACCATTGTGATTAAAATCACTTATGACAATTATCCATGCAGTATTCTCATAGCGGTCGATACAATACATCATTTCTCAAATATATATCTATGAGTTGACTTAGTATCTCATACATATGATTAGTAAAACATAATCATCAGTTAAACTTCATACTAGTCTTCATTCATTATTATCCCAATAATAATGATCGACTAGCGATAATTTAAAATAGAATTCAATTTTCACCTAAGAGTTTTACTATCAAGTCACATACTTGATGACCTTAGGCAGAAATAACTATTCATGGAATTGGAATAAAAAACAATAATGAAAATGCCTCTTTATTAATAAAATGCAAATGTAACGAAGTCAAAATGTGGTCATTACATAATTGGCCTAGGGCACATCACTAACACAATAGATCCTTGGTTTTAGTTGAAGCAATAGGAGATGTCCATCTATATTTTGATAATTATAGGAATTTAATTTTACGAGATTATTTTTATATTTTTAAATTTAAAAGGAATTTAATTTCTGTAGCTTGTTTATTTAAAGCCTTCGATCTGGTTTCTTTTAATAATAAAGTCATGATTCATAAAAATAAATCTTTTATCTGTTTTGGATGAATGCAAAATAATCTATATTTTGTCAACCCTAAGATGGACTTATTGCTAAATGTTGAGATGAATGATAATAACTCTAAAAGACTTAAAACCTCGCACTCTAATAAGACTTATCTTTGTCATTCACACCTTGGCCATATTAACCTAAATAGGATTCCAAGATTGGTAAGGGATGGACCTTTAAGTCACTTAAAGGTGGAAGCTATACCTCAATATGAATCTTGTTCGGAGGGTAAAATGACCAAAAAACCATTCAGGTCTAAGGGCAATAGGGTTGAAGGGGTTCTAAAACTTGTGCATAGTGATGCTTACGAATCGATGAACATCCAAGCATAAGGAGGGTATGAGTACTTCGTCACTTTTATTGACGATTACTTAAGGTATGGGTATATGTACCTGAATCACCACAAAAGCAAAACTTATGACAAGTTCATGGAGTTTCAAGCTGAAGTGGAAAAGCAATTGGGTAAACCTATAAAGGCACTTCGATCTGATCAAGATGGAGTATACCTTTCTAATGAGTTATTGAGGCACTTATTTTAGATTAGGATTTTATCCCATTTGACTGCACTAAGAACTCAGGAGTAGAATGGCATAGCTGAGAGAAGAAATAGGACTTTATTGGACATGGTTAAGTCCATGATGAGTTTTTCATCATTGCCTTTATCCTTTTGGGGATATACATTACAAACTGCATGTTATCTTGTGAACAACGTGCCTTGAACATCGGTCCCTAAGACTCCTCACGAGTTGTGGATGGGCAAGAAGACATCCTTAAACCATATTTGCATATGGGGATGTTTGGCTCATGTCTTGTTTAAGGATGTGAATAAGTTGGAAGCATGTTTAGAAGTTTACGTGTTTATAGGATATCCAAAAGGGACTAAAGGGGATTATTTTTATAACCTAAAGGAAAATAAAGTCATGGTTTCAACTCATGCAACTTTTCTTGAGAAGAGTTACATGGATGAGTTTAAGCCTCGAAGCAAAGTGGTACTTGAGGAGTTAATGAGTGATTCAATCACTCTAGGGGTTCTAGTAGAAACTACTCTAGTAGGTGTAGCAAAACCAAATGAACCCGAATAACAACCTAAGTGGCTTCAGCGTAGTGGGAGGATCGGGCGTTAACCCAAGAAGTATATGTTTAATGATGAGGACTTCTTGGCTAAACTGGATGAACATGACAGGGATCCTTATACTTACACAAAGGCTATGAAGGATGTTGATTAGAAACTCTAGATAAAGGCCATGAACACAAAGATGAAATCTATGAAGACTAATCGGGTTTGGGAGCTTGTGGATCTTCCCAAAGGGGTAAAACCTATAGGGTGAAAATGGATCTACAAGAGAAAAAGAGGAGTGAATGGAAAGGTTGAAACCTTTAAGGCTAGACTACTAGCTAAGGGTTACACGCAAAAGAAAGGAATCGTTTATGAAGAAACCTTTTTGTAGAGCCATGCTTAAGTCCATCTGGATTCTTTTATCTATAGCTGCTGCTCTCGATTATGAGATTTGATAGATAGATGTCAAGACGGCTTTTCTAAATAGCTATCTTGATGAGTTCATTTATGTGGAACAACTAGACGGGTTTGAGGACAAGGGTCAAGAGGGTAAGGTTTGTAAGCTGCTAAAGTCAATATATGGACTTAAGCAGGCTTCCGTTTTTGGAACATAAGATTTGATCAAGTGATCAAGACTTATAGGTTCTCACAAAATGTGGATGAACTATGCGTGTACAAACACATTAAGGATGGAAAGGTAGTTTTTCTACTGCTCTATATAGATGATATTCTGCTAATTAGCAATGACGTTAGGGCATTGTCATCGGTCAAATTAAGGTTGACTAAGCAGTTTGAAATGAAGGACTTGGACGAAGCTAATTTTGTTCTTGGTATCTAGGTTTTTCAAGATAGGAAGAACAAAATGATAGCTTTGTCACAAGCCAGCTACATAGATAAAATTCTTAGGAGGTTTGCCATACAGGATTCCAAGAAAGGTGGGCAACCATCTAGGTCTGGAATTACTCTTTCTAAGAAAGACTCTCCAAAGTCTAAGGATGAAGGAAAATACATGCAAAAGGTGCCTTATGCTTCGACAATGGGTAGTCTCATGTATACCATGCTTTGCACATGACTGGATATTTGTTATGCGGTTGAGATTGTAACTCGATTTTAGGCGGATCTAGGGCCGAACCACTGGGTTGTGGTAAAGCACATTTTCAAGTACCTGAGAAGGAGTCGAGAGGATATGCTTGCATATTCGAGTGAGGACTTAACTCCTCTAGGATGTGCTGATTTAGATTTCCAATCTTGTCTGGATTCTAGGAGATCGACTTTGGGTTTTTGGGCTTACTCTGGGCAGTGGTGCCATCAATTGGACAAGGGTGAAGCAAGATTGCACTTCAAATTCAACGATGGAGGCCGAGTATGTGGCAACTAGTGATGTGTCGAAAGAAACAGTGTGGCTCCATAAATTCCTTGGAGATCTTGAGATTGTTCCTGGTATGTATAAGGCTATATCACTGTACTGTGATAATAGTGCGGTGGTAGCCAATGTTGAGGAACCAAGATTATCGATCGAAAGTATCATATGATAAAGGACTTTGTCAAGGGTGGGCACATCACGGTGTGTAAAATTGCGTCAGAGGATAATTTAGTTGATCCATTAACAAAGACACTTACACAGAGAGTCTTCGAGAGGCATTTGTAAGCTATGGGGATGTGAGATTTATCATATTTACTCACTTAGTGCAAGTGGGAGATTTTTAGATGTGTATGCCCTAAGAAGTAAAAATATAACATGTTTTTCGAGATATTTTTATCGGTAACAAATTTATTTATTATTTATATACTAAATCTTTTCCTCTTTACATTTATATTTATTAAATGTATGTCAAGAAAACAAAAATCTGATACTATCGTTCTAAACCTTTAAGAATTGGGTATATGATGGACAAATTATGTCAAAGACATGATTCTTAAGGTGATGGTCTAAATCATAAGATTCGTAATCGAAGGAATAAAGTTAGGCATATTATTCATGCAAATATTGTTTTGTTGTCTATATCCCTAGTGAGAAATGGTTTTTCTTGAGCATCAAAGGTGGTCTACTTGAATAGAAACATTGGCACATTTTTATAGATGATGATATGTTGGATTAGGACATAAAATGAATTGATTTGGACTAATAATTTTGTCTCGACAAATCAATTCACTTTAGACAATCATTTATATTGTATCTTAATCCTAAGATGAGTAGTGGGCCTATTGTCTAGACTTATGTCTTTTAATGTACCAAAGGGTGACATCTACATTTTATAGTGGTATGTATGTCGGTAAGTTGGAAGCATGACTCATGATAGCATAGACCTGTTATTTATAGATATAGAATCCATAGCTCCTCTTTAGGAGTAATGATATCCTCTTATATGCATTATCCTATAATTGAAAAACTAGAGTACTCAACCATTTAGATACGTAGGTGTAATCGAATGGTACACCGTCTTTAGATGGTGAGTTTTTCGATGGCGAGATAATGGAACGTAAGATAAAAATAATTGGGAAGGTAAGACATAACTTATTCTTAAGCCAATTATGGACAATCTTATGGTGATATGATACACTATGATATGTCATGGAGACTTAGCTATTCGAGCTTTGTAATTCTATATAATTCACGAGTGTAGCTCCACGCTTTTAGTAGAGTAATGTTAGAGCTAATAATTATGAAATGTATATCTAGCTACTGGGTTTCATAATTATTGGGAGCTTAAACTATATAGATCTATTTGGTCTCCTTTGCTAGCTCACAAAAATCCTATAACGATGTAGCATGCTTTTTCAATAATTTGTGAATTATGTCAGATTCATCAGATTAGCTGAAATTCGGTAAAATCAGATAATTTATATTTGTTTATCGATTGAATTAATTTTGTGATAAAATTAATTCAAGATAAACCTGTTGAATTATCGAGATTAGATCATTCATGTCTGTTTATCGATTGGATTAATTTTGAGTTAATTCAAGATAAACTGTTGAATTATTAGGAATATTTATTTTGCCAGAGATTATTTAAATATGACTGTCTTAATCAAATAACTTCTCTATTGTATTATTTGAATTAAAACTGAGGCTCTATCCTAAGAATCTCGGGCAAAAAATAAAGATTTGCAAGGATCTTTTATCGGAGGTTCAGCAAGCCAATCTTTAAGTTTAGCCTGCCAATTGAGGAGGTTCAGCAGGCCGATCTACCAGTTTGGCCTACCAAACAGACGATAAAAAATTCATGTGTTTTCACATGTATTTTGTTAGATATTGATTCTGATTTGATTCTTATTCAAATTTTTGAGGCCTTATCTAATAGGGATTGACTCTTAGGCCTAACCTCTATAAAAGGGGAATAACTCTCATTATTATTTACATTAGTTGAGAATCTAGAGTGAGACTCTATCAGTGAGACTCTAAAACTCCCCAGAAGGCTATCATCCACAAACTGGTTGGAAGTGTTGGAAAAATAGTACGCAGCGAAATTTTAAAATTTTATTTTTGAGTATTTTTCAAAACACAAGTTTGACATTGTATATGCATAAATTAATCGGATTTTACTAACCTTTGAATGCTAAAGAACTCCTGTAATCTGTGAAGAGAAGTAACATTCTAGAAGAGCCTCAACCAACTGGTCTTCTTTGTTATTCTCTATCCGCGATCAGAGTGAGTGTGGGCTCACACGTATAGCTCTTTCTCAAGGTGATTCTCCTTCCAACCAATTGAGAAAACCCAAAGGTAGTATTCCTGATTTGTGAACAAGAGCTCTTAGGGAGTTTTAGATTCTCACTAGCAGAGTATCACTCTTAATTTCTCAATTGATCTAAATAACTCATGAGACTCACTCCCTATTTATAGAGGTTGGGTCTAGGTTCATTCCTTATCAGATAACGTCTCAAAAATTCAAATCAGAATCAAATTCAGATCAATATCAGATGAAATCCGCGTAAAAACACGTGATTTTATTTCGCGCATAGGCAGGCCGAACTTTAGGATCGGCATGCCGAACTGCCAAAAAAAAATCTCAGCGAATCTTTTATTTTCCACCCAAGATTCTATAGGATAAAGCCCTAGTTTTAATTCAAATAACCCAATAGAGAAGTTATCTAATTAAAACAACTTTATCTAGATAATCTCTAGGAAAATAAATAGTTTCCTAATAATTCTACAAGTTTATCTTGATATAATTAATTCAAAATTAAATCAACTAATAAACATACAAGAATTATCTGATTCTAATAATTCAACAAGTTTAATCTTGAATTAATTTTATCACAAAATTAATTCAACTGATAAACAGACATGAATTATTTGATTCTTTTAAATTTCAACCAATCTTATAAATCAGACATAAGTCACCAATAATTAGAAAAGCACGCCGTATCGTTATACGATTTTGTGGGCTAGCAAAGGGGACCAAATGGACTTATATAGTTCAAGCTCCCAATAATTATGAAACCCAATATCCCAGATATACATTTCATAATTATCAACTCCAACGTTACTTCACTAAAAACTTAGAGTTGCATTCTCGAACTCTAACGAATTACGAAGCTTGTATAACTAAGTCTCCATGATATATCATAGTGTACCGTTTCCCTATAGGATTATCCATAATCGGCTTAAGGACAAGTTCTATCTTACCTTCCCGATTATTTTTATCTTAGGTTCCATTATCTCACCATCAAAAAACTTACCATCTAAAGACGGTATACCATTTGGTTACACCTATGTATCCAAATGGTTGAGAGCTCTAATTTTTCAATTACTGGATAACGCATATAAGAGAATATCACTACTCCTAAAGAGGAGCTATGGATTCCATATCTATGAATAATAGGTCTATGCTATCAAGAGTCATGCCTCCAACGTACCGGCATGCATACCACTATTAAAATGTAGGTGTCACCCTTTTGTGCATCAAAAGACACAAGTCAAGACAACAGGCCCACTATTCACTCAGGATTAAGATACAATACAAATGATTGTCTAAAGTGAATCGATTTGCCAAGATAGAATTATTAATCTAAATCAATTCACTTTATGTCCTGATCAAACACATCGTCACCTATGACAACGTGCCAATGTTTCTATTCACGGAGTCCACCTCCGATGGTCAAGACAAACCATCTCCCAATAGGGATATAGACAACATAACAATTTTTACATGAATAAAGTACCCAACTTTATTCTCTCGATTGCGGATCTTATGATTTAGACTGTCACCTTAAGAATCGTGTCTTCTGCATAATCTATCCATCATATGCCCAATTCTTAAAGGTTTAGACTGACAGTCTCAGACTATTGTTTGCTTATCATACATTCAACAAATATGAACGTAAAGAGGACAAGATTTGGTATATATAATAAATAAATTCTTTTTTGATAAAAATATCTCCAAAAACTTATTACATTTTTACTCCTTAAAGCATACATGTCTAACAAAAAGGACAGTCATTTGGTAGAAAAGCTAAACGACGTGAACCCACACGCACTCCGATCATGGATAGAGAATAGCAAAGAAGACCAGTTAGTTGATGCTCTTCTCAAACGTTACTTCTCTTCATGGACTAGTAAGATCTGGTTAATTAATGCATATAGTGTGTCGAACTTGTATTTTGAAAAATACTCTAATATAAAAAATTTTAAAATTTCGATTACGTACTATTTTTCCAACATTACAAGAGTACAAAAATTTGATTAGAGGAAACTCCTATAGGTGGAGAGGCCAACTTGGTAACTATTTCCAGTTCTAATCCTAACCTTGGGAATGTAAGGAAGCCGAAGGCTAAGAACAAGATGTATTCTATTCCTATAAACAACAAGAATAAGAAGAAGGAAAAGAAGAACCCAAAGAAGCTAAAGTGCTTTTCTGTGGGAGAAACAAGAGCATCAAGAAGAATTACAAGCTCTTCCTTACTCGAGGAGGTAGGTGTGATCTTCTACTTATTGAAACTTGTGTGGATGAGGAATCAAGTGACACTTGGGTCATAGATTTTGGAGCCACTGATCATGTTTGTGTTTCACTACAGGCGTTCAAAGATATGAGAAATCTATTGTATGAAGACTTCATCCCATGGATGGGCGATGGATCCTTGGAGTTAGCTAAAGCAGTGGAAGACGTCCATCTTCATTTTGATAATTATAGGATTTTAACTTTGCAAGATTGTTTTTATGTTCCTATACTTAAAAGGAATTTGATATCTGTAGCTTGTTTATTTAAGGACTCTTATTTTGTTTCTTTTAATAATAAAGTGGTGATTCATAAAAACAAATCTTTTATATGTGATGGATGGATGCAAAATAATCTATATTTTATCAAACCTAAGATGGTCTTTCTGCTTAATACTAAGGTTAATGATAATAACTCAAAATGACTTAAGGCTTTTCACTCTAATGAAACCTATCTTTGGCATTTGCGATTGGGTGATATTAGCCTCAATAGGATTCAAAGGTTAGTAAGAGATGGACCTCTGAGTGACTTAAAGGTGGAATCTATACCACAATGTGAATCTTGTTTAGAGGGCAAAATGAACAAAAGACCATTTGGGTCTTAGGGCAATAAGGCTGAAGGGGTTCTAGAACTTGTGCATAGTGATGTTTCGGGTCCCATGAACATCTGGGCAAGAGAAGGGTATTAGTACTTCATCACTTTTATTGATGATCACTCAAGGAATGGGTACATCTACCTAACGCATTATAAAAGCGAAACTTTTGACAAGTTCAAGGAGTT
Organism: Artocarpus hirsutus; assembly: GCA_946598075.1. NCBI lineage: Eukaryota > Viridiplantae > Streptophyta > Magnoliopsida > Rosales > Moraceae > Artocarpus > Artocarpus hirsutus. Next base: position 60,990 of record CAMOHE010053854.1, read on the forward strand.
TCAGGCTAAAGCAAAAAAGCAATTAGGTAAACCCATAAAGGCACTTCGATCTGATCAAGGTGGTAAATACCTCTCTGATGAGTACTTGGAACACTTATTAGAGAATAGGATTTTATGTCATTTGACTGTGCCAGGCACTCCGTAGCAGAATGGCACAGCTAAGAAAAGTTATAGGACTTTGTTAGACATGGTCAGGTCTATGATGAGTTATTCATCATTGCCTTTATTCTTTTGGGGATATGCACTATAAATTGCATGTTATTATTTGAACAATGTGCCTTTAAAATTGGTTCCTAAAATTCCTCATGAGTTGTGGGTGAGGAAGAAGACATCCTTAAACCATATTCGCATATGGGATGTTTGGCTTATGTCCTATATTAGGAAGCAAATAAGTTAGAAGCATGTTTAGAAGTTTGTGTGTTTGAAGGATATACAAAAGGGACTAAAAGGGGTTATTTCTATAAGCCAAAGGAAAATTAAGCTGTCGCTTCTACAAATGCAACTTTCCTTAAGAAAAGTTACATGAACGACTTTAAGCCTCAAAGTAAAGTAGGACTTGAGGAGTTAGCAAGTGATTCGATCACTTAGGTGGGTTCTGGTGAAAACCAATCCAATCAATGTAGAAAAACCAACTGAACAACAACGTAAAGGGCTTCGATGCAGTAGGTGGATCAGCATCAATCCAAAATCTATATGTTCAATGGTGAGGCCTTTTTGGCTGAACTAGATGAACATGACAGGGATCCTTACTCTTATGAAGCGGCTATAGAGGATGTTGATTCAAAACTTTAGACAGAAGCCATGAACACTGAGATAAAGGCTATGGAGGCTAATTAGTTATGGGAACTTATGGATCTTCCTAATGGGGTAAAACCTATAGGGTGTAAGTGGATCTATAATAGAAAGAGAGGAGCAGATAGAAAAGTCAAAACCTATAAGGCTAGGATGATGGCTAAAGGATACATGCAAAAGGAAGGAATCGATTATGAGGAAACCTTTTCGCCTGTAGCCATGCTTAAGTCCATTCGCATTCTCTTGTCCATAATTGCCACTCTAGACTTTGAGATTTGGTAGATGGATGCCAAGACGACCTTGTTGAATGGCTATCTTGATGAGTCCATATATATGGCATAACCAGACTGGTTCAAGGCTAAGGGTCAGAAGGGTAAGGTTTGTAAGCTACTAAAGTCAATATACGTTGTAAGCTGCTAAAGTTTCTCATTCTTAGAACATAAGATTTGATTAAGTGATCAAGACTTATAAGTTCGAACAAAATGTGGAGAAACTGTGTGTTTACAAAGACATTAAGGATGGGAATGTGGTTTTTCTACTACTCTATGTAGATGACATTTTGCAAATTTGTAATGACATTGGGGCATTGTCATTGTTCAAATTATGGTTGACCATCTAGTTTGGCATGAAAGACTTGGGTGAAACTAATTATGCTCACGATATCCAGATCTTTCAAGATAGGAAAAACAAAATGATAGCTTTGTCCGAAGCGAGCTACAAAAATAAAATTCTCAAGACGTTTGTAATACAGGAATCTAAGAAAGGTGGGCAACATTTAGGTTTGGAATTACTCTTTCTAAGAAACACTTGCCAAACTCTAATGAAGAAAGAGAATACATGAAGAACGTGCCTTATGCTTCAGCAGTGAATAATCTCATGTATGCCATGCTTTGCACACGACCGGATATTAGTTACGCAGTTAGGATAGTAAGTCAGTTTCATTTAGATCTAGGATCGAACCATTGGGTTGCAGCCAGGCATATTTTCAAGTACCTAAGGAAGACTTGAGGGTATATCCTTGTATATTTGGGTGAGGATTTAGCACCTCTAGGATACACTTATTTGGATTTCTAATCCTATTCGGATTCAAGGAGATCGACTTCTAGTTTTGGGTTTACTCTAAGTGATGGTGCCATTGTTTAGAAAAGTGTCAAGCAAGATTACACTTTAGATTCAATAATGGAAGCTGAGTATGTAGTAGCAGTGTAGCTCGACAAGTTCCTTAGGGATCTTGAGATAGTTCCTGGAAGGGAAAAGTCATGATCGCTATATTATGATAACACTGTAGCGATATCTAATGCAAAGGAACCAAGATTTCACAACAAGAGTAAGCATATTTATCGAAAGTATCATGTGATAAAGGACTTCATTGAGGGCGGGCATGTTGCTATATCCAAAATCATATTTGAGGACAATTTAGCTAATCTACTCATGAAAACACTAACTGTGAGGGCTTTTTAGAGGAATGTGGAAGCTATAGGGATGCATAAGATGTCATATTTACTCACTTAGTGGAAGTGGGAGATTGTTAGACATGTATACCCTAAGGAGCAAAATATTGTAATATGTTTTTGGAGACATTTTATTAATAAAGAATTTATTTATTGTTCATATACTAAATGTTATCCTCTTTACGTTCATATTTGTTGAATATATGTTAAGCGAACAAAAGTCTAGAGCTATCAGTCTAAACCTTTAGTAATCAGGCATATATAATGGATAGATTATGCAAAGACATGATTCTAAAGGTGATGGTCTAAATCATAAGATCCGCAATCAAAAGAATAAAGTTGGGTGTTTTATTCATGCTAAGATTTTTATGTTGTCTACATCTTTGATAGGAGATGGTTTGTCTTGGCCATCGGAGTTGGATTTTATGAGTAGAAACATTGGTACATTGTCATAGGAGATGATGTATTAGATCGGGACACTAAATGAAATTGATTTGGATTAATAATTCCATCCATGTAAATCAATTCATTTTAGACAATCATCTGTGTTGTATCTTTGTCACGTCCCGGAGTACGGGAGGTGACATGGTAGATTAATTTGGTTAATTAAATAAAGATTTAGTTAAAAATTTGGTTTTAGGATTTAATTTATAAATAAAAATGAGATAATTTTAAAATCGTTTGAATAGAATAAATTAAGGAAATAAAATAAACCATCATAATGATTAAGCAAATAAAAAGAACATTAAAAATATTAAAAATATTTAAATATGAGGTGGAATGAGTATGGGTCCCGCTGACCCACATATTGTGCACACACATGTAGTACTGACAATATTACTATACAACCACAGTCCAGAAACAAAGAAAGTTAAAGATTTTACATGCTTTGAATTGTACCTTACCCTACCCAAATCTTCTACTGGTTGTAAGTCCGGTCAACGAACTCTTCTCCAATCCTAAGCTGATATCCACCTATAGGGTAAGATTTTAAAACAATAAAAACATGAGCGAAAGGCTCAATAAGACTATATTTTAAAATAAACAAATAAATACTCTAATAGGACTTTCTTAATAAATAAATAATTAAATAAATCAAATAAGTATTTTCATTTACTAAAATTCCATTAAAAACAGTTTGTCAAGGGTACCTTTTTTAATTCTCTCAGGCAAACCAATTATTCACCACCAAAATGGCCCAGTTGGGTTTCAGGACCTGCCCCCAAGGTCGTTCACTACACGACCCGATCTCTAATATGGCATCATGCCCATATGTCATTTTTATAGTTATTAAAATCTTCGTTTATCACATATAGTCATTTACATTCATTGTGGAGTTCATTATGAAAATATCTCATTCTACCGTTGTAGAAAATAGCCAATAAAATCCTTTTTCAATCCATTATTGAAAAACATTTACTGAAAATCCCTTTTTGGTTGAAATCATTTTTAAAATTGGGTTACCAAAGAAAAAGGGTAGAAGTCCTACCTCAATATCCGTGTCGGTGTCCCATACTATAATCCCGGTTCGCTATACATTAGCTCTGCAGATCCACACACAAATCCTAAACGCATAGTAACTTAGTTCATTAGTACCTAATCTGAGGTATCCTATATGATCAAATCATCTCATGGTGTCCTAGAGTGTCACTTAAGTTTATAAAATCATTTTATAAAGTTGGAATTTCAATCAGGGTTCAAAACAGTAAAAACGGGTGAAAAATCACAAAATTGGGTTATGTTTGGTCAGTCTGTCGGTCCCCCTGGTTCGGTCGGCTGCACTACACAGTTCGGCCTGTCGAAAGACCAAGTCCGGTCAACCAAACTTTTTCAGGTTCGGCCTGCCGGTCGGATGAATCCGGCCTACCATGCACATGAATCCGGGCTGTCGAAGTGTTAGTGATGTGCCCTAGGCCAATTATGAAATGACCACATATTGACTTCATTACATTTGTATTTTATTAATAAAGAGGCATTTTCATTATTATTATTATTATTTTTTGAATAGTTAATTCTGCCTAAGGTCATCAAGTATGTGACTTGATAGTAAAACTCTTTGGTGAAAATTGAATTATATTCTTAATTATCCCTAGTCGATCATTATTATTGGGATAATAATGAATGAAAACTAGTATGAAGTTTGACTGATGATTATGTTTTACTAATCATGCGTATGAGATACTAAGTCAACTCATAGATACATATTTGAGAAATGATGTATTAGATCGACCCGCTATAAGAATACTACATGGGTAATTGTCATAAGTGATTCTCATCACAATAGTATTATCCTAGTCCTCTGACCTGAAATCATCATGGTTTCCTACATGACAAGTTCTATATTTT